>VSMD01103047.1:0-69166 GCA_008750895.1 Mirza zaza | reverse complement strand
CTGGCACCCAGTGAATGTAACTACTATATGTGCACATGAGTGTTGATCAGTTACTACCAATTTGACGGTGAGCGCATGTGGTGCTTGTTATGTTCATGCTCTTGTTTCAGCCTTTCAAAATTCAGTGAGGTTCCTGGGACAAATGCCTCCTTTGTATAACACAGAGAATTCTTTCATTTTTACTCTGGGACTCAAATATTTACTGAAATGTATGCTCCACAGGGCAAGGTATTTTTATTTTGTTTTGTTTGTTGGCTGTTCTGTTCACTTCTGGATTCCCCATGCCTGCACCAGTGTCATAGAAAGCACTTAATAAATGTCTTTAAATGAGCATAAGAATGAATGAATGGGCAGAAAAACAAATAAATAGATTAAATGGGGACTCATTTAGAAAATGCCTTGTTACCTTTTGAATTGAAATAAGGGGAATATTCAGGTTTATTTTGTGTGTGTGTATATAGATAGATAGATAGATAGATAGATAGATAGATATAGATATTTATACACATATATATATATTTTCTCCATGAGATTTCTTCTGTGCCAAAGAAAGAGAACAGCTTTTGAGATTTTGTAAAGGCGTGATGTTCTCTAAGGAAGCTATACCTCTTTGTGTGCAGAATGCATCATGAGAATGTATCCCATTGTTGTGTTACAGTATTGGTGTCTGTAGCTATTGCCTCCCTGAGAAGTTTTTCGTAAAAGTGTAACAACATCAAAGAATTGATGGAAATCTTAGGACTTTAAATTTCCAGTCCCCATTCTCTGTTATTATTTCTGTGTCTTCGTCTAAACAAAGTGATCGGTTTCTCCATTCTGATTCATGGTGGTCATTTGGATTGTGGAGACTACAAGGCAGTAGAGAAAATACTGTCTAGTTTTACCTCTTTGCCCAACTAGATGTAGATAGGAAGACAAGAAGTGACTTGGACCCTTTTGCAAAGTTTCTTCTTTCCCCTTATCCCACTATGAACTCATTGGAGGCGGAAGCCACACGCTATTTCCTTTTGCTTTCAAGGATTTAGTACAGAACTTGACACAGGTCCATTAGCAACAAATATGTGCTGATTAGAATTAAATTAGTACTTTTCTCTTGTACTCTACAACTTTACCATTGACTTGATCATGAAATTCTAAGTAGATGCCTATATTGAAGAACCTTCTGATTTAAAACCCTTAATTTATACAACCATTAATAACGAGTCCTCAAAGTTTTACAGAAGGGAACACTTAAAATAATGCCAAAATGATGCTAATAGAGTTGAAATTTTTTGTGTGGAAATATATACCTGTACACACACACACACTTAACAAATATTTAATAATAGCATCTAAGGGGCAGATGCTGGGCCAGACCCTGGAGCCCAGCCCAATGAAGAACACCTGGTCTCGGGTCTTAAAGAACTTCCAGCCTAGGGTTAGAAATAGAAAGTATGAAATGAATTATGGAAGTAAGTATCATAGCATAGATTTTGATAAGCGTTATAAAGAAAAATAACAGACATATGTAAGACAGTATAATATACAAAGAGTAGAGAATGACTAGAGAAGAATCTTTCTCAGGAAGTCTCATAGAAGATGAACTTGAAAGAAAGGTTGGTAAAAATTACCTATTTACTGAACTGTATTGTGGGTTCAGTCAGAGAAAGATCTTACCTTGAGGGCCTTAAAATGTGCAAGTTTCATTCTTCCACTCTTTTTTTATTTGCCTTACATCAATCCTTAATTATACTTTCTTAATTGTTAAAACAAAGCCTACTCTGACTCTGTGCTATGATTTCCTATCCTTGTAAAAAATGGCATTAATTTCAGTAACTAATTCTTATATTTTATAATAAGGATTATGAGTTAATACAGATCAAGAACTAAGAACCGGTCAATGTGGTGTTTAATAAATTCTAGACGTTCTTGCTGTTGTTATTTTTATCAGTGAATAAAAATTTCTACCATATTTCTTCTAAACATTGATCAAATTTACCCTGAGAATGAGGATTTCATATCTTTCTCAGATGAGTGATGCTCAGTTGAACCATTTCTCTTCTGATGGTGTTGCCTCACTTCTCTATCCCATGCAAAGGGTCAAACCCAAGAATGTGTGAAGAGAGGGCTTGGTCAGTCATTTTCACTGAACCTGGACCAGCAGGTACCAATAGTGGAGAGTTTCAGAATGCCTCCAGGTGAGTAACAAAGGAATTGTGTTGAGGGAATACTGGTAGACTGAGCAAGAACAGTCTATCCTCAGTAGGTTCTAAGTCATGTACGCATACAGGGAGGATCACCAATCAGGATATGGATCTACATGGATTTGGAGAGGTATAAACAAAACAAACCTCAAAAATCAAAATAGCTCTGAAGGGATCCCCAAGATGTGGGTCAATAATAGCCATTTGCCAATGCACTACTTAAATGTAAAAAAACTCCAAAGGAAGTTGGGCATAGGTCTTTGGGAATAAATAAAAATTAGCTAGACAAAGAACAAAGATGGTGTTGGAGAAAGCATTTTAGGGGTCTATAACTGCACATACGAAAGCCCAGAAGGTTAGCAAAACATTTCAGATTCAGAGAACCAAAATTAATGTGGAATGGCTTGAGGATGTGATACAAGGAAATAAGATAGAGATGAGGCTAGAGAAGTAGACAGGGGTTAAGTAATGAGATTCTTGTATGTTGTGCTAAGGATCCCATTAGGTCAAACACTATGAAAACATCCTGTTGAGAATTCTATTGTCAGTTTTCTCTCAGAGTGACTGCCAGCTTCTTATTCAAATGGACAGGAAGAGCTGAAGATACAGAATTGGATGTTTTGCTTGACTCCTAGGAGATACTCATAGGGGCAGCTCACAGAAATAGTGCCACAGCTGAAACATCACAATGGGAATACACACACACACACACACACAACCCCAGGCTGATTAACCACAAATGATATCTTTAACAATGGCCAAGAAACACTGGGAATTAGCTAATTAGAATACATTTCACAGGATGTTCAGGGTTTTGGGTTGCACATTTGCATCTTTCAAAGGTATAATTATGTCAGATAATATACCCTGTGCTGGAGTTTTTACATAAACACTTGTGGTTTAGTTCAGAGTTATCTCTACTGCATGGAGCAGCAGTTGGGAGAAAAATATAAGCTATTAAAAGCAGTTTGAATTAGATGTGGTCTACTTGCTTAAAATATACAATGCCTAGTCACTTATCAAGCAGAGGAGTGAGTTACTGTTTATTTATTATGCAAAACATGTGGCTTGATAAGGTATACAAATTAAGTGGCCTATAGTGGAGCTTGTTACCAGTTCTGCAAGAAGCTTAATAGCAAGTCACTTTAAATATGCATTGCAATTCTAGATTAAGTCTTTATTCATAGACCCACAAATGAGAAACAAATATTGAATGCGTATGACCGGGGAATGAAGCAATAGGAATATCCTCTATTTTTTCCCAATGGTCTTTTAATTTCACTTTTTGATCATAAACATGATAGCCCTGCTTTCACCAAGTAATCTTTAGTATAGAATACAGAGGATATTTTAAACCTTGTGGTTAAGGTTCAATTGGAGATGCAAAGGCAGTATGTGTATTATGGGATAAGAACTTTATATCAGGAACTAGATCTTACACAGCACAGGAGAAGGTGGTAAAGAGAAGTTATGAAAAGGATCAGAAAGATCCCCAGCCAGCCCAGGCAAATGTGAATGAGTCATGTTGTTTAGGGTACTGCCACTGGAGTGTGACTGTGACAGGAAGTAGGGAAGTGGATAGTGATCATTAATCTTCATAGTTCCAACCTCAGGGAATTCACAGCTAAGCACCTAGTGGTGGGCCAGGGGGTGCTTTACCCAGCAGGACTGAAGTCAGTACAGACAGCTGGATGTGGAGTAGGAAAAGCAAGGCTATCTGCCACCACTCACATTTTCTAAACAACCACAACCTTCAGATTTGTTTTTAATTAATAGATTATTCTTAGAGCAGTTTTGGGTTTACATAAAAATGAGTAGAAAGAATAGAGAATTCTATCTACTCCCTCTTCCTGACCCACCTCTGTCCCCAGTTTTCCCTGTTACCACCATCTTGCTTACTGTGGTATAATTTCTGCAATGGATGAACCAATATTGATCATTTTATTAACTGAAGTTCATAGTGTACATCAGAGATCCCTCCTTGTGCTGTACAGTTCTGTGGATTTTGATAAATGCTTAATGTAATGCATACACTATGATCATATTGTGTAGAAGAGTTTCACTGCCTTTAAAATCCCCAGGACTCCAAGTATTCAGCCCTCCTACCCCCAACATCCTGATAAACATTGATTTTGTTGTTGTTGTTGTTGTTGTTGTTGTCTCTATAGTTTTACCTTTGCCAGAATGGGGTATAGTGGAATTCAACAGGCTTTCAACTGGTTTCTTAACACTTAACAATATGAATCTATTTCTTCTATGTCTTTTCACGGCTTGATAGCTCACTCACCTCTTGCTGGGTAATATTCCAATGCCTGGATGTACCACAGTTTGTTTAGTCATTCAACTATGGGAGGGCATCTTGGTTGCTTGGGCATCTGACAATTATAAATCTGACCTCCAGATTTTAAATTCTGGTGTTTCATTTCTGCTACTCAAATCCCAAACACTTTTTTTTTCTTGTGGCCAATATTAATCCTGATCTACAGAGGAAAAGAAATACTAGAAAAGTTAATTATATCTTAGCTGAGTTAGCACAATAAAAAACCACCACCATTTGCTCTTATCAACTCGCCACCCACATACACCTCTGTTAACCTATATTACTTTCAAATAAAAATACTAATAAAAGCATGCTTCTACCCAACAAGATGTAAATATCCATCACATAAAAAACAACATACTAACCCTTTTTCCCAAAAAGGAATGTCGAGGTTCACATGATACTCATAATTATTACAGGGCTTATTTCTGCAACTGGTCACATGTTTGTAGCTGGTAGTTATAACTTTTTTCTACCTCTACTATTTCATATTTTCTTTGGTCTCAGGAAACATCTTAGCTGTTCATGCTTTCTTAATTAGCAGTATAATCTGAGTCTTTGTTCCTGAAGAATCTAGCCTATTAGCAGTCCTGTGTGTATTGGACTATGCGGTTTCATTAACTTTTATCACAGGACTTCAAGATATTAACAGGCATGGGGGTGGGTATTTCCTGCACTCCACACATAATCTGCCTTATCCTTCTTTTGTATAGAAGCCAACCCAAGTTCAATAACCCCAGCCAAGGTAATAATACCATTATTTCCTGTTTGATTCGCCGACCTGCGGAGCACAAAGTGGTCAAAGGACACTCTCACCTTCCAACATAATGCATTATTGCTATATCCCCTGGTAAGAACTTTCCTTTTTTTTTTAGGAACAAAGATCTTCAAATCAGCAGAACCCAAAGATCGAGGGATAAGAAACAAAAATTTCACTGATGGATAATTAGAGTTAATAGTGAAAGGAACCTCCCATTCCTCTCATTGACTTTAGACATATATGCATCCTAGAGAATATCGCATAAGTCATTGGCATTCAAATGGCATTGTAATTGAACCTCCAGGAAGGATATTCAATTTTTCTCTCAGCCCCCTAACTTTTGAGTGATGGGTGACATCAAAAAACAAGTGAATTCCACAAGCAAAAGTCCAATGTTGCACTTCACATTCTGTAAAATGAGTCCCTTGGCCATAAAGAATTCTATGTGGAACATAAGATAACAAAAAAGCCATTCTCTAAGTGGAAGATGGTGGTTTGGCAAAGCATTTTGAGCAGAGTAAGTGCCCATTCCAGTGAGAATAACCTACTGCTCAATTCATGATGGACATGGTCAAATATAATCAATCTTCCTTCAGGCTAATTGACCCCCCTGGGGAATGGTGTTGTTCTGAGATATTAGCAGATTAGCCACTCATCAGTGGCTGTAGCCAGGTCAGCCGTGATGAATGGAGACAGTGTTGCTGATGTCATGCATGACCTCCATTCCTGTTGTCATCTCCATTTCATCCATAAGCCCATTGTGGAAGGACAGGTGTGGCTGGGAAAAGAGGTTGGCTGATATCTACAGATGGGTCAACTTATCCAATGATGATTAAAATTCTTCTGAGATTATTCCCAGGCACAAGAATATTTTTACATTTTGTTTGCTTTCAGAAAAGTTTATGTAAATATTTCTTCTTCATATCTTCATATCACCAATTTTCCAATTGTATTCCTTCTAAGTCCATAAGTGTCAGCCAAAGCATTAGCTATTGACTATGAGTCAGTATACACCCATACCTCTGGCCATCTCTTTTGAGACAAAATAAGCAGCCTGTTTTCTGGACCTACAGCTGTTTCACTTACCCGAATTAAGCACAACTTGAATTGGCTGCCAGTAATTTTTGTCTAGGGATGCAATGATCAATTAGTCAATACCAAAGACCTCTACTGGTTAAACCTTTAATTACTATTCATGTTTTCTCCTCTGCCTACTGCAGTAACCGTGCTCACCCTTTTCTGAATGTTAAGAGCACCATTTGGCCCCTGTAGAATCTTATCATTTCCATTGAATTTAGAGTACCCAGGTTGAAGGAACCATATCCTACTGCTATAACCAGCCTGCTGATAACAATAACTACACAACTCTGAAAATAAAAAAAAAAAAAAAATCCTGTGCTCTCCTTATCAATGTGCCAAAAATACCAATATGAATATTTTTATATTTTTGTATGCCATACTGGGAGCCACTCCCAGTCACTTTATTGTCTTTCTGAACAATAAAAATGGGCATGCTATCAAGATAGAGAATGTTTCCTTATTTCCTCAGACTCATTTGCTCTTCTCATTGTAAGGGTGATAGATATGGAGGCACCCGGTCCCTTTTTAGACAGCTATCTGCTCTCATTCCATAGACAATAAAACTTTTCTCATAACCTTCAGAAGTAAACACTTAACATTCTGAGGTAGGGACCTTTCTCTACTCTCTCCAGAAAGGACTTGTTTACATTAACTAACAAAGCTTTTTCCTCCTCCTCTGAAGGGATGTATGTATGGCAACTCCTGTGTAAGCCCCAAGTTTCATAATTTCAAGGTTGCTCTTGCGTAGTACCGACCTATACATGTAGGGTGATGTCGGCCCTCATCACACGACCTCAAGAAAAACTCAGGCATGGAGAACCAACACAAGATAAATATTCTGTAATTAAATAATGAACAACCGCTGATCCATAGTCTTCCTTTATACTGCCAAGATTAAATAAATACAGATATTTAAAG
Organism: Mirza zaza; assembly: GCA_008750895.1. Classification (NCBI taxonomy): domain Eukaryota; kingdom Metazoa; phylum Chordata; class Mammalia; order Primates; family Cheirogaleidae; genus Mirza; species Mirza zaza. The sequence continues at coordinate 61,905 of VSMD01103047.1, read as the reverse complement.
AAACCTCATCGCAAAGCCTTGGTGAAGAGCTTTGAAAGACACATTGGTGTAGTAGGCTCCTGTGTCCTACTTGGCTCTATAGTCAAGAGAGAGGTAAACATGTCTTATATATTAAATGTATTCTTGTTTCTAGTCCCCATAAATGTTCGATAGCTTCCTATACAGTGATCAAGAAAGTTCTGGCATTTGAACTTCATTTTGTGTGGCCCAACATTGGGTTCGGATTTCAGTCAACAAAATAAGTAAGCAAAGTCTAAGAGCCACTCCCAGTCGCTCAGATGAGCACACTGAATCCAGTAAGTTTGCTCAGCATACCCATATCAACAAAGGAGCCTGATACATTTTCCCATTTCTTCCTCCTTATCCAACACATTTAGAATTTATTCTCATATGCAAGCCCTCTTGTCTTTCAAGATAATTTGGGAAGATCATGTAATTCTTTGGGTGTGATTGCTTCTTGTATTTCGCCCCTCCCCATCTGGGGTGCATGCAGTATTGAGTCTTCTTAAAGGTGTAGAAGGACTGAGAGGTAATAGGAGAAGGTGCTAAAGGGGATTAACAGTTTCCTTCCAGAAGAGGCCATTACTGGATTTTTGGGCAAAAAGAGATTAACATCCTAAAACAAGGAAGTGTTTATTTTTATAGACAAAGAGGCTTAGTAAAATTTAAGGTTAAAATGTCTTCAGAATCTGTCCAGGCTATCCTGACTGATTTTCATAATTTTCCTTTCCCAGATAATGCTCTCACTTTAACATAAGAGACCTTGAGAAGCTGTGGATACAACTTGTGTTGTAATTCAGCAGCCACTCACCCAAAAGATGACACTTTGAGTTTTGTTTTCAGAAAATCTCAGTCCTATGGCTATAAGAAAAGATTATTTCTGTCTAGGCATCCCAAGAAACTTTTCGGTCACTAAAGTAAAGGTTGAAAAATTGGGATTTAAGTACCTGACCTAAACATTTTCTTACTCCAAGTTCTCAGTAAACCAAAAAAACAATTGATAATTCCATAATTACTACTTATTCTGCCTAATATCTTCTATGGGGTAGTAGATCCTTTGTCAGCCAAAAGCTTGCCTCTATGAACATTTGGTCATTTCAGGGTATATAGTTTATGAAACCATCTATCATGGTATGCTATGAACTATCAATGTCCTTTTCACTGTTAAAGAAGACATTAAGGCCTTTAAATATAATAAAATCAGGGAACCAATTTCATATTCTCATCTTTAAATTATGTTTCCCTGGAAACACTTCTTGTACTAATAAGTGAATCACTTAGGGTCCACTCAAAAAAGCAGAAGAGTGGAGTGTTATGAAGAATTTAATATGGAAATTAAACATTACACAATTATGAAAAGAGCTGGGAAAGTAAATATCATAACATAATTTTAAAATATCACTAAACAGCCCAGGAATAAGTGAACCAATTGAAGATTGCAGAAAGCTACATGTATCTAGTGTCTGGAATGGAACTTCAAATGCATTCATGTAGAAACTCATATTGCTACTGCTTTTCTGAGCTTAGAAAGACACAGCTGGTGGGTTCTTCTTAGTGAGCAAGTCTGACATTTGAAAAGGAGAGCTGGACTTAAAGCAGAAGAATTTGAAAACAAACTAGAACTTAGCAGAACCCCTATTTCTGTGTCTCACCAGCTCTGAACAAGCAGGACTATGAAAGTACAATGACTGCTGCTGGAGATGAAGGTGAATGGAGTTGAGATGCAGTATACTGGAGGGGAGAAGAGTTGAGCAATGCACAGAACAAACTTCTTGATTTATTTAGCTAAATATTGATCAGAGCATTGGTGTAAGGAAACTACCTAAGGCTAAGAAAACATCTCAGAACAAATTCATGACAACAGTGGCCCAGGGCTCACCCAGGCTGGGGCAGCAAAATATAAAGGCTTTATAAGTGTATGAAAAATATTCACCCAGAAACTCCATATTGTCAGACACAAAATAAGTCTTAATAAACTTAAAATGTTTGAAAATAAATGAACTATGTTTCTGACCAAAATAGAATTAAACTAAAAATTAGTAAGCTGAAAACATTCCCTTAAATATCCCAAATATTTCATACTTAAATAACAAACTTCTGAATAATTCATGAGTCAAAAGAAAAATCAAAAGAAAATTTAGAAAGTATTTTGAATTGACCAAAAAATAAAAAAGTATCAAAATATGTGATATGCTGCTAAAACAATATTTAGAGAGACATTTATAACTATGTTAGAAAGAAAGAAATACCTGTGTGGTAAAGGAAGAAAGTCTCATTCAATGATCTCAGTTTCTTCCTAAATGAATTAACTAAATGAGAGCAAATAAAATTGAAAATAAGCAGAAGAAAAGGAATACTAAATATCAGGTAAGAAATCAATAAAATATAAAATAGAAAGTGAATGTATAATAACAGATCAAAAAGCTTTTTTTGTTAAAAACATCATCAAAATGAAAAACCTTGAACTAGAATTATCAAGGAAAAATAAGATAAGACATAAATCATCAGTATTAGAGACTAGAGAGGTAGTATTACATATTCTGCAAATATCATGAGAATGACATGATGATATTACAAACAATTTTATACCAATTAGACACATTCTTTAAGAGACACAAACTATAAGAGCTCATCCAGGAGCTATGGAATTAATCCCATAACCACAATCCATCATCCAGCAGACGAAGCTTCTGGCTCACATTATTTCACTGATATAGTCTACTAAACATCTAAAAAAGATTTAATACTAATTATACAAAAATTATTCCAGGAAAATTGAAGAAAATTTATGAGCCCAAGATTATTCTGAAACAAAAGCAGACAAAAATGTTGCAAGTAAAGACACACACATACCCCTTTCATGCATATAGATGTGAAAGTTTGAAACGGAATTTTAGCAAATACAATCCACTAATATATTAAAAAATAATGCCTCATAACCATGTATGCTAGGTGGGTTTAACATTCCAAACCTAATTATTACAATTGATCATATTAAACTGAGAAAACTATTTTAAAAAGAGCAAACATGATCATCTCAGAAAAAGCAGGAAAAGCATTGGATAAAATCCAAGATCAAGTCCTGATGAAAATATTCAGCAACAGAGAAATAGAAGAGAACTCTTCAATCTGAAAGAAAATCTACAATAAACCCACAGCTAACATCATACATAATATTGAAATACTAAAGATGCAAGTCAAGTTTGAATTGAATGGAATCTAGTGGATGTAGTGTATATTTAAAGGGAACATTTTACAAGAGACATTCTGCTATTGCAGTGTCCTTGTGGCACTTTCATGAAAGTAGCTTTGTACACAAAAAATAACTTAGTGATTATTATCACCTAACATTGATACTATCTGTATTTAACTTATTTTATATCCATCATATTACTGTTACTTCTATTTTACATAGAAAAAAATATCTAAAGATAAAACCATTTTAGTGACTTGTTAAAAAAGTAGTCATTCTGTCTGATATAAATATTTTTGAGCAGTTACTATGTATGTAAGCTGATACTAGGAACAACAGTTCAATACTTATGATATAGCACTTGCCCCCAGGTAGCTTTCCATCTATTAAGAGAAATAAGACTCTGAAGGTATGTGTTGGGAACCCAAAGAGTATAGGCCAACGGGTGGAGCACATATGTAACCATGTTTCGTAGATATGTTTTGTAGATATAAGTGTGCACATTTTGTAACGAAAACAGAAAGGCTTAACACAGTTAGATGCCTTTCTCACAATGTACAGCTATCTGGCAGTGGAAACTAAAATAGAATGTACTTCTGAATATTCAAAAGATCATGTATTTTATTTTGTTCCTTCCTCTCACTAGAAACTAAGTCCACTCCTAAAATTCTAGTATTGCTACCTTGATATGCTAGATAGCCTTATCTTGATGTCATGTTTGCTTTGATGTTACAGACTATGCTTCATGCTACTTGTGCTGCTACCACGGTGCCCAGCAGAGGGTTGGGTGTGTGGCAGATGATGAAGGTGTATGATGGGAAGACCCACAGGCCAAATGAAGAGTCAAAATCATGTCCAATATTCCCATAAGACAAGTATAGACTATTCTTTAACCTCTTTGATTTCATTTTTATTTCAAAAATAGGTAGCTAATGCCATTTGATTTACATTCAAATAATATATATATATATATATATATATATATATATATATATATATATAATGCACCTGACTCAGCATCTGTACTTCACATGACACACTTTGAGGTCGAGTGCTTAACTATCATGAGGCTTGGTTGATTCTCATTACTAAATGTTAGAATTTCACTTTGCTTAAATGTATAAAATAAAGGAGAGAAGCCTACTAGCCAGGGTTATTTACAAATTGAGGAAATAAATGTTAACAAACTGCCTAGCACCTAGAAAGTGTTCAATTAGTCATAATGTTCTAGTTTTCTCAATCACCTCTACATAGTGTTTGAAGAGTTCAGGTTGAAAACACTAGTTTGTAAATCACCTTATAACATGTAAAATGGTATCTCAATCATGTTTACTAATTAGTGAGATATCACAACTCAGCCAAAGTGGAGGGGTGTGAGAAAATTTCAAAATTGAGGGTACACTGTCACATTTTGTGTCTGTGAGACCCATAAGGTTTGTGCTTTCTGTCTCTTGAGAACAAACTAAAGAGATTCTAAGCACTTCTTTGAATAGCTCTGGACCAAAAATACTTCTATAACAGTTGGCTCTTCTGAAACTAATCCCAGTGGGAAATAGAAGACAGGAAGCAAATAAACAGTTTCTGTGAAAATATCATTTAACCTTAAAATATGCCTGGCACGCTAATATACACTTGGATAGAACTTTTCTTATTGTGTGGCAACACAGACACTTCCCAAGCCATTTCATTAAGGTGGATCATCAGACCCTGTACAAACACTAATACTTACTCCATTTTTCTTGCTGGCAGAAAGGACCCCTAAGATAGAGTTTACAAATGGCAATAATCTTTTTTCTAAACCTTAAGGGTTGGTTGTTTTAATCAGGATTCAAATAAGGTTCATACGTTGCAATTATTTGTTATATCTCATACTTATGTTTTAGTCTATAAATTTCTCCTCACATCTCTTTAAATTTAATTTTTGCAATTTATTCGTTGAAGAAATTTGGTTATTTTCCTCGTAGACTTTTCCAGAGTATAGATTTTACTGATTGCATCCCTGTGGTGTAGTTTATTCATGTTCCACTGTTCTCTGTGTTCTCTGCAAATTGGTAATTGGATCTAGAAGCTTGACCAATTTTAATCTCTTTAGCAAGACTTCCACCCACAGGACGCATGCAATATCTGATTGCTTCTCTTACGGTGATGCTCACAGGCATTGAAAATTATTAGCTAGATCCATTAGTTCATTTTCAAAATAGTTATATCCTAATTTTGTTATTTCTTCTTCATTTATTGAGTACTCACTATTGGCCAATGAGGGAAAAAGGGAAGTCCTCTGGAGCAGGGTGGGGGTTTCTGGCCAATGTGTTTCTTCCTAATTAGAAGAGACAGGTTCCAGAGAAGACTGTGCCCATATCTCCCTGTTATGGTGTTATTGCATGAGGACCTAATCTGTGGACCTATTGTAGTCATCTTATAGCCATGTGGTGAGACATCATCAGGAGACTAAGGAGGCAGATAAAAAAATAAATAAATAAAACATATTTTTTAAAAGAATAAGTATGTCCCATTTATTTGGGGGGTCACGCTTATACTAAATAAATATTAATTGTTTATTTAGAATTCAAATTTATATGTGTGTCATACTTTATCCAGCAACCCTATTGAGAGCTGAAGATTCCACTGCAAAAGGAAAAAAAAGTGGTACATTTTAGGGCTGCCACAAAAACAGTGAAGTTTACTGAGTCCCAGGGAACTAAATTGTGAGTCTGAGTCAAAGTAATATCTGAGGAGGAAGGGTGTGGTAGAAGTAGTTTTTCTTGAGAGACTGTACAGGCTGTGGTTAAGAGGCTAACTTCATGTCCAGAACTCATAGCTTCCCAACCGGCCTCTGACACGGTTTCAAAACAATGCGCAGGTGTGTGTGTGTGTTTGTGTGTGTGAGTGTCTGTGTGTGTGTGTTTAAGTTTGTGTGTATGTGGGATATGGGTCAGTGGGTTTGTAAAAATGAGCATATATGTTGATGGTGGATGAAGAGGAGGATGTGTGTCTGTGAGTGGGAGAATTTGTGGTATTTAAGTGTGTGTAAGTCGGCATCTGTGTGTTTTTGTGGGTGTGTGAGTGCAGCACTGGGTGGAAACATGAGGACATGTGGGGTGTGTAGATGGCTGAGTAGCAAGTAATGTAACAGTGCTAGCTTTTCACTCAATAATATGAAATTCTTTATAAAAATTGACTTTTAGAGTCGATTTTTCACGAATAATTTTTCTTGACAGCTGGAGTTTATTTATAATTTTGTTACAAAAATCGGGTCTATATTCTCCCCCTCCCTTGTCTGTCCCTTGTTTCTTTAGACTTTTTCCTCTTCTTCTGTTCCTCATACTACAAGCCCAACATTAAATGTGTGACACCAAGCAAAATAAGGCACTCTTGACAGATGGTATATTTCATCTAAGAGAAAAGAAGTGGTCGGCCAGGATCCTCATTCTGGAAAATATGTGCATTCTGTCTGACGTTTTGCAACTGAAAACAAAAGGCTCCAGAAAGAAAGGCTGGTATTAAATTGTGGAGAGATTTAGACAGGGCTCACAAACTACAGTGAAGTTTCAAGTAACTCAGCAGCCAAGTTCACTCACATCTGCAATAGAACATGAATATTCAAGTAAACACATGGCTTTTATCCCTCTTCTCTTTTGTTTTCCTCTCTTTTGCAATCTTTCCAAATCGAAGGAGTACAAGAGACATGGCTTGAATTAAAGAAAAACCATAGCTGAAGGCTTATATCACTTAGAGTGTATGGGACAACAACATCAATTATTCACAGTATAAGATATAAAGCGTTAATATTTTATTTCATCTCCAGAACCACATGGCATATAAAAGACAGATGCTAAAATAAATTTTATAGGTACTTGAAGGCAGTGTGTGAGAAAGTACAGAATGTTATAGATAACAGTTTTCTTTAGACACAAAAAATATGCAATCCAGAAAGGCTTGAGTTAAATATATAAATACCATTTTTCAAAATAAAGCTATCTTAATCGATACTTAATTCATAAAACTTCTCAGCACTGGATGGAAAAATGCATTGTACAAATCCCCAGGAGTAGAGGTGCCATTTTTAAGACACTGCTGGGAAGGGGAGACCAGCGTAGGCCTCTTTGTTTCAGGTTAAATAGAAATACCAACTCAGAGGCAGTGTATGTGGCAGTCTGCACAGACTCTGTCTATTGAAAGGAAGAAAAAATATTGCTCTGTTATCCATCTTGAATTAATTTTTATGAGTGGTGAGAGATATGGATCCTGTTTCATTCTTCTGCATGTGGCTATCCAATTTTCTCTAAACCATTTATTGAAAAGAAATTCTTTTCCCCAATGTATATTGTTGTCTGCTTTGTTGAAGATGAGTGGGCTGTGTGTGGATGGTTTTCTATCTGGGTTTTCCATTCTGTTCTGTTGGTCTATGTCTCTATTTTTGTGCCAATCCCATGTTGTTTTGGTTACCATAGCCTTGTAGTATAATTTGAAGTCTGGTAATGTGATGCCTCCTGATGTGTTCCTTTTGTTTAAGGTTGCTTTGGCTATTCTGGCTGTTTTCTGGTTCCAAATAAAGCATGGAATTATTTTTTTTTACATCTATGAAATATGACATTGTATTTTGATGGGGATTACATTGAATATGTAAATCACTTTGGGTAGTATAGACATTTTAACAATGTTGATTCTACTGATCCATGAGCATGATATGTTTTTCCACCATTCAGCTTTTTATTTTATCTCAATGATAACATGAAAATCTACTCTCAATCTATTTATGACTTTTCTTTTAAAGTGTGTATCTATAGATATAATATGCTTGAGTATTTTTGTTTTATTTGGTTTTATAATCTTATTTTCAACTGAAGTACTCATATATATCTGTATTGAATTCATGTCTACTATTTTTCCATTTATTTTCTATTTTTCTCATGTCTTAGTTTCTCTAATTCTTTTTTTATGCTCTCTAATGTATTAATCAAGTATGTTTTCAGTATTTCATTGTAAGCCTTTTTTTTTGGATTTTAAGCTGTAATTCTTTGTCTTAATTTTAGATTGTTTTTCTTTGAAATTTAATTAAAATCTATTTTATGCCAATATTGTTCTATATCATGTAAAATCTGGAAACTTGAAACAGTGTAGTTGCACCTTACTATATATTTGTCCCATTTATGCTCTTGTTATCACATATATCAGTATATGCATTATAGCTTTTACAATACAGTGTTGCAACATTCTGCTAACAAAAATAAGAGAATAAAATAAATAACATATAGATATGGTCTTTTATATTTTCCCACACATACCACATCTGATCTTTGTCATTAATTCCTACAAATTCAAGTAAGCCTCTGGTGTCATTACTTTCACCCTGAAGAACTTCCTTTACACATTTATCTTAGTGAAGGTCATGAGCAACATATTTTCTAAGTTATTGTTTATCTGAAAATGTCTTTATTTTACCATTAGTTTAAAAGAATAGTCTTGCTAGCTGTAGTATTTGGTGTAAACAATGCTTTCAGCACTTTACAGATACCATTCCTTTTTCTCCTGTCCTCCACTGCTTTTAATGAGAAATGCTTTGTTTCTGTTCCCCTTTTTATAATGTGACCTTTCAAACTTTTTTGTTTAACATTAGCTTTCAGCAGTTTGACTATGATGTAGGTACGTATAGTTCTCTTTGTATTTATCTTCTCTGGCATTTACTGTGCTCTTGGATCTGCAAGTTAATGTTTTTCTCTAAGTTTGGAAAATTCTTAGTTATTCTTTTTTCTTTTTTTAAATAAAATTCTTTTCCCCATACCTGCCACTCATGATAACCAAATCACTATTATGTCTGATGGATATTGTCACGTAAGTCTTTGAGGCTTTGCTTATTTCTTCTTATTTTTTGTTTCTCTGTTCTTGTGATTATGTATTAATAATTTCTGTTGATTATCCTTAAGTCATGACACCTCTGCTGCCCCCAAATGGCAGGCCTAGAGAGTGGGTTTTTCATTTAGTTATTGTACTCTTCAGCTCTACAGTTTTTGTTTGGTTTTAATGTTGTTATTGAGCAATGGGATTGCCATCCTACTCACACAGAAGCCAATATTATGGCACTAGTTTTTGAGAAAAGAAAAAGCTTTATTGGGAGTAACCCAGTAAGGAGACAAAAAGCAAATATCAAAGTTGTCTTACTGATCTCTGATTCAGGGCAAGTTTATGGGTGAGGGAGGATATGTTGGTATGCAGAAGCACTGGCTGCTTTTAATTGAAGGTCTTTAAATAAGACTATTCATGGTAGGGCATGAAAAGGGGTCTTATCACTGGATATACCTAGACAACAGACCCTCACTTTTCAAAATATTCCAGCAATTGGGTTCCAGTCATATCTCAACCTTTTAGTTTGGTGTATGTGTGAGGGTAAGACTTTAGTTCCGTGTAATATTTGAGGCCAAAGTCTTCTTTTCTGCATGTGCTTTGGTTGTGCAAATTGCAAATTCTTGGTTCTGTGCCTGTAAAATAACTTGACATTCCACTATCAGCAGAGTGGGACCAGTTAGAACTGGTCTGGAGGTTACAATTTCTAGTATGATATAATTCATTAGATTTTCCATTCATTATATTAAAAATTTTTGGTTTAAGACTTGAAAATAGCCATAGTAGCTTCCTTAAAATTAATGCATCATCTGGGTCATCTCATTGTCTGTGTCTATTTTTTTCCTTAGGTATAGATAATATTTTGCATTTTTATTTCATGTTTAATGACTTTTACTTGCTTGTTGAACGTGATAAATAATGTTATTGATCCCCAGGATTCTGTTATGTTGCCCTGACATGCTGACCCTCATCCAGCAGGCGGTTAGCTTGGTTGAAGTCTAACTACAAATTCTCTCTCTCTCTCCATCCCTTTCTTCCCCTCTCTCTCCTTCATGATGAGCATCGTCCAGAATCTTTGTTCAGTTCTTTCCATTTCTAGCTTCCACTTTTTCACTGGGTCCCCTGGCATCTCCTAAGAACTCTCTTGAATAGTTTAGAGGCCGAGTTTATATATGAGTTAGTGGTGTTCATGTCTTGCCTAGTTCCTTCCCTTCTAGACCTTTCTACCTAAACTTTCATGTGCTCTTCCAGCTCCTAATTGTCTTGACACCTGAAGTTAGTAAAACTATGACTTTCTACCACCCAGTCAGCATGTACAGATTGAATAATAACCTCATGTAAGAAAGAGCTATAAAATATCAAATATTAATGGTACAATCTATAACTTTTTCCAGTTTCTTTCCATTCTTTGTCACTTTCAGAAAGGTGTGTTGCCGTTGCTTTTATATATTGTCTATATTGCATAAGTAATACTTGTGAACAAGGTAGTTTGAGCAAACCACTCCACTATTACTAGAAGATATAAGTCTATTATTAATACATTATTTTTTAAAATCTTCATTTCAGCTAATCTGTAAATCTTTCTTTTCTAAGTAATCATATCTTTGTGGGGTTTTTTTGTGTTTTTTTTGTTGTTGTTGGTGTTATTGTTGTTTTTGTTGTTGTTGTTTGTTTGTTTTACTTCCTGGGGACTTTTCTTTGAATTTGTCTTTAAACAATTGTATTGACTTGATATTTATTCCTATTTCAGATGACATTGTTCTCACTTTTTGGAAGCAGTATTGCTCTAATCTTTCTGGGCACATCAATTATTTTTTAGAAGTTTTATTCTGTATTACACATAAATATTTCACATGAGAGACAGCATGGAATGGGAGGCTTGGGAATTTGATCTCGGCCTATATTTTATCTTTAGCTCTAAAAAGCTATGGAAATTTGGGAAAGCTGCTGTATGAGTCAAAGTCGAACCAAAGAAAATAAAATATTAGCCATAAATAATATAGATAGGTCTCATACTGGGAATTAGATTCCTGGGTGATGAAAAAAGCTCAGAGGTCAAGCAACGGAGAATGAGGCAGCTAAAGTATTAGTAGGAGAGTGAGCCTCTATTATCTCTTGGTGGGACACAGGAAGGAGGTATTGTTATTGGCGTCTATGCAATAAACTGAAGGTAGAAAGAAAGGTGAGTGTTTCTGTTGAGAGGCACAGCCTGACCACAGACACCGTGTCTGTCTCACAGTAGACACAGCAGCTGCTAGTTCTCTACCATGGGGCAAAAAGGTAGAAGGAAAAGCATCCTTGTTTTTCTTTTCTCCTGCCTTTCCACATATTTCTAATGGCCACCATTGACCAAACTTCCCGGGAGACAGCTGACATAGCTACTTGGGAAGTGCAGCCTAACATTAGCCATGAGAACAGGGGAAGGACCAGGAGTAGATATGAGAGCAGGCAGCATTAAGAACTACACATTTATTTAAACTTTGAAATATTTTGCTTTGAAATAGCAATCTCGATTCCTAATATTTGATGTTTGAAAGAGGATTAAGTAAAATAATATATCCTACTTCCTGCTCCATAACTAAGAAATAATAAATGTTAGTTAATTGTTATTTATATATACTCATATAGCTTTTTTTACTATAAGAAGAGATATATTAATGTTATTGAAAACACACTGTACTATGTGACCATGTGGTAGACTGAAAAAAAAAAAAGGCTACAAATGCTTCCTGTTCCTTTTTTTATTTTTATCTTTAATGCTCTTTATTTATTGTTTTATTTTAGCGTATTATGAGGGTACAAGTGTTAAGGTTACATATATTGCCCATGCCCCCCCTCAAGTAAGAGCTTCAAGCGTGTCCACCCCCAAACGTTGCACATCTTACTCATTGTGGTTGTATATACCCATCCCACAGCCAGCACTCATAGTCCGCAGGATAGTTTGTGCTGTGCATTGACGACGAATCCGTTTTGCTCTTGTGTGATGAGGAAAGCTTTAAAGCACTGAAAGCTTGTTTTCCTTTACAGGCAGCTTTACTTGTAATGTAAATCAGAATAAGTAACATATACATATATGTTTTCATTACATTGTTTTTAAATGTTCACAATTTTATTTTGATAAATGAAAAATTAGAAAAGTCATATCACGGCTGTCGGCTAAAGTCGCTGTGTGTGTTCATCTGTGGCTATCAACTATAGTCGATGCTGGGCTATGCACGTTCATCTGTGGCTATCGTCGATGCTGGCACAAAAGTGGTTAAAATGTGAATTTGTGGGACTTTCAGTTTCTGATCTGACATGTACACTTTGGAAGTCATCAGTCCTGTTCTTTTAACTAGAAAAAAGCTGAACAAACTGAAAAGCAACAACTATTCTTATGTTTATCAGAGATTGAGGCCAATGGGGAAACTGCTGCCCTCAAACTTGGAGAGACAGGTGGATATAAGAGCATCATAGCTTACCAGGAGCAGAAGCCCACAGCTGGTACCCATATTGTCAGGAACACTTTAAACTGTTATTGATAACTGCTCAAGCCTCTGTGTAGACTAGCTTGAGATATAAAAATTTCTAAACAAGTCCAGATGCAGATGGCCCCATACTTTCATAAGTTTTACCTCCAAGATCCCTATGAGATACTCATTATGAAGACTGGAGAAAATTCCCGTTATGTTGCTAGCAGTGAGAAAGAAAAATAACTATTTTGAAATATGGACAGAGCTTCTTATTTTCCTTAATAAGGCCTGTTTTCAAGGGAAACTATTTTACTAGAACTTAACTGACTGGAATTTTACCAAAGCCTAATCAATCTGGGAGAATAAAAATACCAATTTCAGCCCACTCTAGTATTCAACTTGGGGGAAGAGAAATATCCAACTTTAGTCCCTTTAGCTTTTACCATAAGGAAAGGGAAATATCCAGCTCAGATGCACTTGAGGACTGAGACCTCATCATGACTATGCAATGCTTTCCTCCCCACGCCCCCACAACTAAACACCACATTAACCTGGCTCCTGGGTAATAACACATGGTTACAGATAGCAGAACTGCAAGTCTCATATCCTACCTAAAGAATATCTCTGAAAACCCAAAGACAAGAGAGGGGACAAAAACAGGGCACAGGGGTAATTTTAGCCTCTGACACAACAGCTACAACAAACAGTGAGCACAACCTAACTTTGAGCTAGATAAATACAAAACCTCACACTAAAGACCTGACTACCTTAGTTCCTTTTACCCGATACATCCTTTATGTCTGACTTTTGACAACAACCACCAAAAAAAATTACAAGGCATACTACAAGCAAAAAACACAGTAAGAAGTGAAAAACAAGCATCAGAATCAGATGCAAATGTGACAGAGAACTTGGAATTATTAGACTGGGAATTTAAAATAATTATGATTAATAAGCTGAAGGTTACAGATGACAAATAAACAAATGAAAAGATGCTCAACATCACGTGTGATTAGGGCATTGCAAATTAAAATAGTGAGATACCATTACATACACGGGGGAATAGTTAAAATACGAAAATACTGACAACACCAAATTCTAGTGAGGATATGGAGCAACAGGAACTCTCATTTATCTCTGGTGAGAGTATAAATGGTGTAGCTACTTTGGAATAATGCACTTTGTTAATTACAAAATAAACATAGATTTCTCATACAGTTCTACAATCACGTCCCTATATATTTACCCAAATGAATTAAAAAGGCATCTTCCCAAAAAACCCACACATAAATGTTTATAGCAGTTTTATTCATATTTGTCAAGAATTGGAAACAACCAAGATGTTCTTCAAAAGGTGCATGTATAAATAAGCCCTGGTAAATCTATTCAATGGCATATTTTTCAGAGATAAAAAGAAATAGAAATGAAAAGACATAGAGAAAGCTTAGAAGTTTATCGCTGAATAAAAAGAACTAGTCTAAAAAGATTGCACATTATATTATTCCAACAATGTGGTGTGTGGAAAAGGTCTGCAAAACTATGAAAATATAAATAGGTCAGTGGTTGTCAGAGTTTAATGGGGAGGGAAAAATGCATAGGCAGAGCACGGAGGATTTTTTAGGGCAGTTAAACTATTTTGTATGATTGTGTAATAGTAAATACTTAAGATTGTGCATTTGACAAAACCCAAAGAACTTTACAACACAAAAAATGAATTCTATTGTGAACTACAGAGTCTATTTGATAATAATGTTTCAATATTTTCTTATTGATTGTCACAAATGGACCACACTAATGCAAGATGTTACTATAGGGGACGCTGTGGGCAGAGGATGGGAAGTGTGAGCATATGAAAACTCTGATTTCTATTTAATTTTTATGTAAATATAAAACTGCTCTAAGAAATAAAGTCAATTAATTAAAAATAAGTTTAACTTGTGCAAATATATATATATCCTATATATATATATATATATATATATATATATATATCAATAGATTGCTTTAAAAATGCAAACCAAACAAACCCAAATCTTAGGAATGACTCAAACTCCCATTGACATAAAAATGGGCAAATGTTCAATGTATGTTGCATATAGTGTCATAACTATTGAACAGACTGCAGGTATGTTCAATAGTGCAGATAAAACTTGGCTGCATAATTTTTATAAAACAAATAGGATCTAAAATTTTGCATACAGCATGAGATCTTTTTATATAATGCTACAAAACAGCCAAATACTCAAATATTCTTTTTTTGAATACAGTTACATATGGATGTGACAAAATTATTTAAAATGCAAAGCAAGGATATGATGATCACACAGTGTAGCAAGTGGTTGCTCTCGGTCAGGGAAGGAAGCAAAGAGGATGAAAAAGGACCACATAGAGGGATTTCAATCTGTGTATAGGGTACTAAGCTTAATAGCATTTATTATTAATAGATAATGAAGGAAAGATGGCTCTGAATGGACCAACAAAGAGAGATTCATGTATCAAGGATTATAACTAAACCATTTCCATGAATCTTTTGACCCTGGATCCACAATGAAAAAAATAGTTAATGAGACAAAACTATATAATCTGTTAATTTTAAATGGGGAAAAAAATACATTAGAGTATTCACTACAATTCCAAAGTCACATAATAGTGAACAATGATGGGAAGGGAAGAGGAAATTTGAGGTCCTGGATCATTTCTTCATTTTCCCACAGGCACTCTCTGGATTCTATGATAAACGGAATGTGTTTTGGATGAATGTGGCTGTTGCTTTCTGCAGCCTTACATTTTACTGTCAATCTCCACACACGTGGTTCTTTTTCTCCTACTGTTTCTCTAGCGACTGGCTCCGTGATTGGTAAATAGTATAATAATAACTAACCTTTATTGAATGTCTATAAGCACTTAGTATTCATTGACTGACTCATTGACTCCTCACAAATACTCTTTTCTACAGAGGAGAAAAACATCATTTTACAGAGGAGAAAAATAAGGCTCTGAGAGGCTAAAGAAAATGCTCAAGGTGGTATTG
Source organism: Mirza zaza (assembly GCA_008750895.1). NCBI lineage: Eukaryota > Metazoa > Chordata > Mammalia > Primates > Cheirogaleidae > Mirza > Mirza zaza. Next base: position 46,388 of record VSMD01103047.1, on the reverse strand, counting down.
CTGAGAAGCAGTGGAAAGAAATGAGATTCTAGGCAGTGTGCTCCAGGGACTGGACTCTTAACCACTGCATCCTCCTGCCTTTTGGTACCACAGGGGCTTAATCAATATTGTACGGATGGATAAACAAACCCAGAGTCCGCATGCTTTGATGAACATAGAGAGGTTCTACAGAGAGGTCCAGAGAGGCTATATTAACAGTTCCCTGAATTCTCCAAACAAACTCCCGCTCCTCACCTGACTCTCATTGCTGAGATCCCAGCATGATTTGTGTGCACATTATACACTGTATTATTCCTGAAACACACAAGATAGAATGATACCACTGAGTGTTTTCTGAATGAGTGAATAGCTTTATGAATCTTTGCTCTTTGGGTTCAGTATCTGAGGCTGCTGTGGTCTTAGAGACAGGGAGTGTTGCCAGCCTGTTGTGTAAACATGCTATTCCCTCAAGGATGTCAATAGCCGCTGCCCCTGGGGTCCGGGTGACCTGAAGCCATTAGCACTCAATGCTTGTGCCAGAATCTCTCCATCAATAGAAACATCTCTGACAATCTATGTTCCCACTTAAAAGAAATATATCTAAGAGGAAATGATCCACAGGGTCCAGCAGTAGATAAAATCTAAGTACATAAAGTGTAATGCATTTTTTTCTCCCTCTATTCACCTGCTCAAAAAGTAGGTATTGAGGTTTGTGTTGCCCTCTGTAGGTGCAGAAATAAGGAGGCTGGAGCTGCTGAGGTCCTGAATGGCAGAAGGCAATGAAATATAGAAATCGGGATGGTTTGTAAGCAGACATTGAATCCCAACAACTCTACTTATTGGCAATATACTTAGGAAAGTCACTGGGCCTCTTGTAACCTCGGTTACAATTGAAATTTTAAAATTGAGAACCTTGTAAAAGCCATAAGGATTTGTGTGAACCAAATAAGATAATACAGGCAGGTAGTTCCTATCCTTTTCAAAGAAGTTTTGTATCGTGACCTGCATGTTTATTTTTATGCCAAGCAAATATTTGTGGAGAACCCACTGTGCGCCAGGCCCTTGCCTCAACGCTGGGGATCAACATGCAAAAAAACAAAGTCTCTGTGGAACTTACATCCCAGAAGGGAAAACAACAGTAAGACAACTATGCATGTTTATTCATATATATACACACACATATATGTGCTTTTTATGTAAATAAATATCAAATAAAAATATCGTAAAAATATAAAATATGATAAGATTGTTTAGAGGAAAAGCATGAGTTTTAGACTCAGGCCTAGGTTCATATCTTAACCCTGACTTTCGCGGAGGCCAGTCAAGGCCATTTACATTTCTTCCCTGAGAGTGGATTTCAGGTAAAATGTCATATTGTTGTTGAAAACATTAAGCACAGTGGCAGATGCTTAGAAGATGTATTAAGTGCAGATTTCTTTCCTCATACCCTTCGCCCACAAAAGAGCAGTCTGACATCTCTGGTCAGCATCCAGGTGTCTCTATGAACCGCATCAGGTCTAGCCCCATCCCGGGTCCCAATCCAACTGACCCACCAGTCATGACAGTTGGCTTTATCCTTAGAGACCCATAGTGGGCAATTGTGAGTTTAAAGAGGCTCCTGCCCCACGAATAAGCACACTTCCCTCCTGCTTTGGGGCATGTGCAATCCCCTACTGTGATCACATCTCTGCCAGTCTTACTACCAAATTTTCCAATGTACTTGCTAGTCACCTAAATGCATAGGTCTCCTGGATAATATTAATAATAATTGATAATATCCAATATATAGTGGATCATGAATAAGGCATTATTAGAAAATTATTTTTACCCCTTTCCAATAAAAGATAAATCAGAAGCTTAGAAAGCTTAAGCCACAGCTGTAGTAAATTAGATTACATTACTCATTATAGTAATGATGATTACACTGCACTACCCAGTTCATCATAGTATACTGCATATATAAAATTTCCACAGTATCTTCTAAATACAAACCCTTGCCTGTTTACCCCCTAGGGTGACATATTTTCAATTCAATCCATAAAGATAGCCCTAGATCTCACCAGAATTTGTGCCACTCAATTTTTCTTCTCTTTGATTTTCTTCTTTTCCCTGGGGCTCTTTCCTTCTTTCATATTTCATCCCCACTCTATACTGCCACCACAGCCACCCTAAATCATTTGAGTTTGGTTGACTTAGCACCTTTACAAATATAGTGTCCCAGATTCACAGAATTGTCCTGCTCATTCCCAGCATATCCTGGAGTTGGCTTTTCACATTTTGGTATTCTAATCCCACTGTCCCTGCATCTTTCTGAAGGAATAAATTAGTTCTTAGAGTGCCACAACTCAATCCCATATCATGACTCTTGTCTCCTGGGCCAGGCCAGTGCATTGTCTATTTCTATGAGTCTACACCCTAGTAATAATGTGAGTGTGCACTCACACATGCATGTACAGTGCTTAACACTATATAGTATGCATATATACATGCATATGAATGTATATTGTATATACTTGCATGCAGTGCATATGCATGTACATAAGCTACTTTATAAGAAGAAAAAGAAAGTATGTGGAATGTATAAATTAAAAAAGGCATAAAGAATTTCAAAGAAACTCATAAGATGTGTTAGAAATAAGGTTACTCATTTGATCATTACAGTAGAGGTGCTCATATATTTTGGCATCACATTAGTTTATAAATCTAATTTGTATTCCAGCCCTGTACCTACCTGCTCCTCTACCTCCATGACTGGGTACTAAGTCCCTTATCTTCTATATGTTTTCATATCCATACACCAAGAATAATATCATTCCTTCAAGGCTACGCTGAATATTAAATCATTAAATATGAATAGCTAGGTGTATATTTTATAAAAAGCAATCAATAATTACTTCCATTTTTTTAAAATAAGATACCTGAACTGTAGAAAGCCCAGGGTTCTACAAGTTCATGCTATGCATTAACATTCATCATTCCAAAGCAGAAATCAGCAAACTTTGGCCATGTCCCAAATCCTATCTTTGCACAAAATTTTCTTTAGTAATGCAGTCATTCACACATGTTTACATAAAGTCTGTGGCTATTTTTGCCCTACAGTGGTTGAGCTGAGTAGTGGTGACACAGAGGCCACAAAGCCTAAACTATTAACTATCTGGCCCTCTAAGAAAGAGTTTGCCCGTACCCTGGTCCACATCATGCTGACCCTAACCTGCTTTTCCTCACCCTGTATAGGCAGGAGCTCAATATTAGGTGCTGTAACCGTGAAACACATTTGACTTTCTTTGGCTCTCTATGGTATGACCTCAGCTGGGCCCCAGGGATGTCCCAATGTTTCCAGTTCCAGTGTCCTGGAACCCGGGGGGCTAGTTTGCTTGGCTATGTAATCTTCTTTAAACAGTTTACTTTTCTGTTTCCAGGAAAATCATGAGTCAGGGAAGAGGGATGATAAGAAAGTTGTTTTTCTTTCATGCCAAAAATAAAAGTGATATATACACAAAATAGGGAACAAAAGAAAAACAGAAAGTGAAACTTCACAAAGAGCTATTCTTTATTCCCTCTGAACCTCATAGAGCTGTTTCTGGCTGGGGGCCAAATCTGAATCTAGTAAATCTTCAATAAGACAAATCTCAGGAAGGGGATATAGCCCCCAATCCTAGTGAGGGAACTTCTGCAGCTAGCCCTTCAGTTCCTGCTCTTTTGATAGTGTCATGCTTCCCCAAACCTCATTGTCCTTTCTCAAGAGAGTGAGCACAGGGAACCATGGTATCTCAAAGTCCTTATATGCCCAAAGGAGTTGGCAAGCTCTCTGGGTGCTATTAAAGAACCGTCTTTATTTGCCAATGTTGAGAGGCTTCCCGGATGCTTTTTGCTATAAAGCATTTGCAATTCCTTTAAAGATAAACAACAAAACATCTAAATGAAAATAACATCTAATAATAGAAAGAGAAGGTTTTTGAACATTGATTTATTCATCTAATCATGCATTCAATATATGCTTACTGAATACTTATTCTATAAGACACTGTACTGGAACTTGGGAATATACTAGTCCTGACACTCACAACATGGATATTGAGTGGGAACAGGAATTTTAAAAATAATGAGAAATAACTGCCTGGTTAAATTTGTGATTACAACTATAAAAGAAAAAAAAACATGATGCTTTGATTTCATAAAAAAACAGGACTTGAATTAAAATAAATGACATATAAAGCTTATGATTTGCAGTTGTGAAACAAAAAATAGACAGTCCCTGAAGATCAGAGATAGGTCCTAAGACGTGATAAATCTGGGAACTTGCAGGAATAGAAAAAACAGAGGTTGTAACCAAGAAAATAGTAATTACTAAATATATAATTTTATATGCACACAAATAACTGTAACATTAAGGTTGATCTGAATTAACTGCTTTTGAGGCCTGATTCTGCTTGAAGCATGCACCTTAGACAAGATGTTAGGTCATCTAACTCCTGTTGAAATCTCCAGTGATGGAGAGTCCATTTCCTTAGACAACATATTACTTCCTTTTAAAGTATTTTATACTAGAAAATTCTTCCTTACATTAGCATGGAATAAGATTGCCTGTAACCACTTGCCTTTGACCTTAGCTCTACTTCTCCTAGGAGTTCTAACTCCCCTTGTTCATAGCCACCCTCAGGTGGCCACCAATCACTCCTTACCAGGAATTTCCTTTGTTCACTTGTTTTAAGTGTGCTTTAAGTGATACTATAATGTGAAATAGGAACACTGGTGAGAATTGAAACAATGTCTTACCTAGAGAAGTTCACATTCTAGATGCAAGGAGAGAAAGATAAACAGGTAAGTTATGTTATAGTTTGTGCTATTAAAAAGACCCATACAAAGTGCCATAGAAACACACAGAATTGAGCATCTTGTTTCCAGTTATTGGATTCGTTATAAAACATCCATACAGAAATGCCCTGAAGGAAGATTCACCTTGAAGATGTGAACTTTCAGCTTCAGGTTAAGCGGGAAAAATGCAATCAAGAATCAAATTAGTAGCACATTACCTCCAAGAAGTACTCTTATGCTTGAATTATAACATGTTTTTATATTTACTCCTGTTCTATGCATAAGCAAACTTGCAATGGTGTGTGTGTGTGTGTGTGTGTGTGTGTGTGTGTGTCAGAGAGAGAGAGAGAGAGAGAAATAGTGGAAAGAGAGAGAAATGGGGTGGGGGAGAAAGAGAGAGAGAGAGAAACAGGGGCACAGGAAAAGTTATAAATAGACAGACAGGAAAGAAGTATGAGTTATACTTTTCAGCATTTTAGTTTCTTTCACAATTGGTCAAAGTGCTCTATTTATGAGTGACAGAGGTGCCCACGCCCATCTGTCAGCTCAACTACATGCTCACCAGTACACACTTCCGTGGCTGGTTTAAAATAAGTGCAGGCTGCAAAGACATATTGTGCATCTGAAATATGTTACGATGCTTATGTAACATTTCTTTCCAAAATTACCATATGCATTTGCCTCCAGAGGAAAGCAGCAAAGAAAGAAGGTCCTGCAATGTAGTGGGAGGGGCAGGGTGGGTTGGCATCCTTAGAATCAAACAGATCTGAATTCAAATCTCTCTGCCATTTACCAGCTCTCTGACCTTAATCAAATCACTAAACTGATCTGAGTTCTACTCTCTTAAAAAGATTTGAATATGCCATAAAACTCTGTGGGTCTGTGGGTGTTATTTTCACACACAAAAATATTGAGGCCATGCATATGGAAATGCAGCACAACCAGGATGTATTTTAGAAGTATCACTCTAGGAGTAGTCTATCTTTGGGTAGGGGCAGGAGCTGGTGATTGAGAAAGCTCGTAGGCAAGTTTAGGAGTCTGGTTCCATTTTCTAGTTGGGAATCTATAAAGAAAAGTTGGGTTTTCTGACATCACTTACACCAGGCTACCTGACTTGTAGCAGGAACACAGAAGCAAACAGAACTAACTTTGCCTAAAAAAGGTAAAGACAGCTTCACAGGAGTGGTTATATTTATCCAATTTTTGGATGATGAATAGGAGTTTTACAAGCAAGTAAAAGAGGACAAAGTATTCCATAAAGAAGAGAAAGAGCATACAAAGGAACAAAAGCACAAGATTATATGCCTTATTAGGAAGAGGTATAATTATTTTGGTGAGGTTGGAGTGCACAGGACTTAAGACATGTAGAGGGGTTAGTGAGGATATAGACAGCCATAAAGCTAAAAATAAATAAGATTAGGGCCAGATTGTAAAGATTCTAATTTATATTTTTATGTATTTTTTTCATAACAGGCCAATTCACTTATAAATCCATTTGATGCTGACTTGTGAAAGTAGTTCCAACTACTATACTCAACCTGTGGTCAGCATGTCACCTTCATTCCCTGCCACAATGATTGTCTTGTACTTTTTCCCCCCAATTTCCCCTGCTTGCAAATACCCATCTTTCCCCTAACTTTCAGAACTGTTTCTCTCCATTTCCCCTCTACTCCTGAATTTTGACCTCTCAGACTCCCTTTGTGGCATGTTCGCACTAAGGGCTATTTGATGCTTTGTGACTCTGCAATTCCAGGTGTCTCACCACAGTAGTGGCCAGACCTGTGGAGCCCAAACTTCTAGTTCCTACAAAAAAGAGTCATCTCCCATCCGAACCTGTTCCCACTGGGAGAAGAGCCCAGATCCCAAACCTTCCTGGCTGTTCCCACCACAGGTTGAGATGAAAGGTCATGTGATAACAGAGCTCAGGGTAAGTGGTGGATGAGGAGGTGCCACATTGGTTTCATTCAACTTATGACCATTCTTGAGTTTTAGTTCCGAAAATAGTATGTATATTCAATGTAGATCATTATTGTCCTCAGCACCTGAGATGGCAGATAAATGACTGACTAGAAGAATCCCTTTAGGTAATCAATTGACTCACATTACTCTCAAACTCTGCTAGGTGATGAGATGACTAATGTGATCCAATTCCTCATTCCCTCATTCCCTTAAACATTTCCTCACCTGGAGTCAACCTTTATTTTTAATTTGCCTGAATAATTCCAATATTAGTAAAAATGATGGTCCAACGCTAAATGTTCTCCTTTGAAAATTACTAAGGACTAATGTATCCCCTATTGAGAAAAACAAAGTTCATGGTTCTTTACACCATGTGTGCCTATGTGTAGGAAGTTGGTACCTTCTAAAGCCATTCACCTGCACACATCATTTATTTACTCACAATTATTACACAATTTCTTCACAGGATTTTTTATTGTTCAGGTAAAGAAATATGGTAAGAATGTTTAGATGGTTTCCCTAAAGTTATTGAGCTAATTAGTGACAGGGTGTGTGTGTGTGTGTGTGTGTGTGTGTGTGTGTGTGTGTGTGTTTGTAGAGGGGAGAGTAGGTTAAATTTTTCCTAGAAGTGAATCAAGTGTTCTCTCCACTAGACCGTACTCTTCCATCATATTTATAGCTTTTAACCCATATAATTCATCAAGATCCTGTAACCTAGGATGTCTTTAATTTTGGTACACATAATATTAAAGATAAGGAGTCAGCTCACTTTCTTAGAGCCTGAATTTTCCAATTTGCCATAAGAGAGAGAGAGAGAAAGAGAGAGAGAGAGACCAGTGAGCTGATAACAATGTGACTTTAGGAGTGGGGCATGATGAGGTTTTGGGTACTGGGTGGAGAGTACACACCTGAGACAATAACAATTGGAGGATCAAAGCAATTGTCTCAACCATTCTGGTTATAGCAGAAGTAGGGGTTGAAGTCAGGGCACAAATGCAGAGAAATAATATCAAGCCAAATGAGCATTGACATGAAGCAAGATGACATAAAGTGCACTCTGGGACAACAGTAGAAGACAAGAGTGGGGCTCCATGCATGAGGGACTCTTCAAAACACTATATTTATATCACAGAGCTCCATTAATTTGTTTTATACAATGTGCTTTGTGGAGAATGATGATTCTACTGTGTACACAAAATTGTTCTGAAATCAATAACTGAGAAAGTCAAATTTTTTACTCATCTGATTAAAAATATACAAACCATTTGATAATAAATATTTGTGATGGTATGGGCAAATAGGTACTCATTCACTGCTAGAGGAGATGTAGATTTATGTAGCTACATTAGAAGCAGTCTTGCAAAATATACTGCAATATAAAATTCACAGACTACATGCTCTAAAATGTTCATTTCTGCAGGCTATTCTACAGGAAAACAGGGAGATGTGTACAAGACTGCTCATTAAAATACTATTTATAATGCTGAGCATCACAACTCATCCAAAGCCCTAACAACATAGGAATGGCTAAGTAAATATGTATATTTATCCTTTGTAATATCATTCAACAGTTTAAAACAATGACTCACAGCTATACGTATGGATATAGAAAGTCATCCAAAATATATTATTGAGTGACAAATACAAATAGAACAATATGCATAGTGTGAAATATATTAATGCATATACAAAGACACACATTCGTACAATAAATACTTTATATATTTTTAAATAGATTTTATTAAAGATCTAGAAGGGCATACAATAAACCCAGAATAGGCAGGAAGTCTTCGGAGAGGATTTTAATTCACAATTGCGGCATTGGTTCCAATTCTTCACCCATCCCTATACCCATGCTCTGGGGCAGAAGAATTTTCAGTCATTCTCACTAACAGGTAGAGTGTATTTTCCCACTACTTGACTCTGGTTTTAGCCATGATTGCTTTGGCTAAAATAATGAGGTGGCGATAACTACAGCAGAGCCTGAGTCTAGTCTTTAAGAAACCTTACGTGTTTCTTCTTTCCCTCTTGCCATTCCCATAAGAACGTTCTTGAGACACACCACTAGTCATCACAGATGAAGGGGAGTCACATGGATCAGAGCTGCCTCAGCCAACTTCAGAACTGTGGTGAGAAGCAGAGCCCAGTGCCCAGATGAGCTGAACCTGCACGTGCATGAGTGATGATAGAGAGCTGTTAAGCCGCTGAGCTTCCAGTGGGCTTAGTATGCAGCATCATTGCAATAATTGACTAATTTTTATAGTAGTTGACTGATTCATAGGTTATGTATGATGTTTGTTTATAAAGCAAGGAGGAAAACAAGTGAAAACAACACATTACAAAAATAAATATTAACAAAGAAAGTCAACTAACATTTGACTACTTGCTCTTTAGGAGGCTACTTATTGTCTTACTGCATGTGGGGACGGCAACCTGCCTTTTGGAAGGCAGGGTAGAAAGGACACATCATCTAAGAATAGAATTTAGATTAGTATTTGCATATGTGCAGGTGCACTTTATATATATATATATATATATATATATATATATTACCTATGACTACAAGTAACCTGTTTGACCACGTACAAATCATTTTTCACATCTTTTTTTCTGCAATTAAAATGGAGAGTAGGGGTTGAACTTAATGGTCTAAGTTCTCTTACAGAGTGTGCACTCTGCCTCCCAAGCCTTACTTTGACATATGAGTTTGCTCCATTTTCTGATACTTGGCTCTTTGGCTTCTGTGCTCTACTTTAAAGGAGAACGAAGGAGAGAATTTATTTTGACATATTTTTCTCAAGCTCTCATGATTTCCCATTTTTTTCATCCCTCTTAATGGCAATCTCTTGGTAAATCAAAAACTTAAAGATATAATTTTCTTGTATTTTACCTTCCCACAATGCCATTTTAATGTCATTTTGTTTTTTAGTTGAGGAAAATAAAAAGCATACATTTAGTCTTCCTTATAATATTAGAAAGGAGAACTAAGAAATTTATGATTATTGAGTTCAAAGTACTTGCCAGGGTTTGGACAAGAACATTTCACTAGATTAGAAGTGGGGTAACATGGTTGAAATAGCCATATCTTGATGCCTAAATGATCTAGGTTTCAAATTCAATTGTACTTCTAACCAGCTATAGACTTTTGAAAATTCACTTACCTTCCCTGAGGCTAAGTGACTAACTTGAAAAAGAAAAAAGAGAAAATAACATACACTTCAGTGGGTATTTTAGAGCATTAAATAAAATAAATACAAGTCAAGAATATAAAAGAAAGCTAACAGAACAATAGAGAATCACTGACTTTATTGTCCAACATTCCCCATAACAAGCCTACAAGGTGCATTATAGCAAACATTTCATAGATAAAAATTTTATACTTCCTAAGTGTAAATACTTTTCAAACATAATATTAACATACTGTGATCAATTGTATGGTTTAAATTAAATCTCAAGGACTTGCATATTTGCCATGTAATAGGAACAGATGGAAAAACCCTCTTGCCATAAATGACTAGAATGCTAGATACAACGTGTGTGGGGTGGGGCAGGGGGAAATGCTGTTATACGTGGGAAAACAAAGCTTTTGAAGAATAGACAACAGTGCAGGACCATGATTATTAAAGGAAAGAAATAAACAATATAAGTCCTGTGATTACTTCACCTTCCTCCCAGGAAGAAATTTCTGGAATGGGGAACAAGCAGCTGACAGTAGTCCTATTGAGAGGATTCCTAGACCAGAATATAGAGAGTACAAGGATGCTGGTAGGTGTGGCACAGAATAGCAGTTTAAAAGAAGAAATAGACATGAAATTTCTTTGAGTCTTTGCTTGACTATTAAGCTGCCTATGTATAGAATGAGACTTCTTCAAACCTGAGCAAAAGGCAAATACCACAGAGCTGTAAGTAGAACTCCAGAGGGGCACTTCTTAAGGAAGAATAAAGTAGACCTAGAATAAGTTTCGTCTAGGAGGAAAAAAAGCTCTGAAGAAGCCTAAAATAAAAAAATAAAAAATTCTTCGAGTGACTTAACTGGATTCCAAAGTTGGACCCAATGCTCTTTATAGGAAGTCAACTAAACACTGATATTCAAACTCAAGTATTCACAATGTAAATAGCTAGACATGAAAGTATCGGTAACATGTCACCCACATAAAGACAAAACCTTATTCAGTATATGTATTCAGAAATGACAAATTATGGAATTAGCAAACAAGGTCGACAGAAAAGAGCTATAAAATATCTTGGAGAGATTTAAAGAAAAATATTGATACAACAAGGAGAGAAATGTAAGATATGAAAAAGAATGTAACTTAACTACTCAGTTAAAAAATAATATCAGAAATAAACAAATTCTACAGATGATAGTAATAATAGATTAGAAAAAAGCATATGATCAGGAAACTTGAAGACACAGGAATAGAAATTATCCAAACCAAAGTAGAAAGAGGAAATAAAGCCGGAAAAAAATATAGCTCTACTGACCTTGGAGAACATATTCTGTAGTATTAATATTTGGAATTCCAAAATGGAGAGAAGGAAGAATTGTTGTAAAAAGTCATAAAAAATTAATAGATAAAAAATTTCAAATTTGATAAAAACTATAAACCCATAGACCCAATAATCTCAGTGAAGTACAAACAAAATAAACATCAAAAAGTTTATAAAAGCACATTATAATGAAATTGCTGAAAAGCAGCAATAAACAAAAAATTTTAAAAGCAGCCAGAGACATTAAAACGCATTTTAAAAAAGGGAATGAAACAAAATTAGTGCTGACTTCTTACTGAAAACAATGCAATTTAGAAGAAATGGAGAGGCTGAAAAAATTATAAATGAACAAAAAATAATAATAGTAATAATATTAGAAATAATAGCAAACTTAGCCACCATAAAAATGATGACAAAACAATTTTCAAACAAAAACTAAGAAAATTTATTTTCACTTCACTCACATTAAAAAAATTATATACAAAGAGATTTCTAAAGCAAAAGGAAAATGACACAAATGGAAAAAAGATATTAATATAAATAGCAAATATGCAGGTTAATAGAAAATACGTTTTACTCCATTATAATTTTTAATTTACTGAAGCAAAATCAACAATTCATTTGGTAGGTTATTCCATATGAATGCAAAAATAGTTTAAAAAGTTGGAAAGAATAAATGGCGTTATAATTTTGTAAAGTTTTATCTTATATGTAAAATAGAATTTCATTATTTTGAAAGTAGACTTTGAAGAGTTAAAGATGTATATTATAAATTTGAGAAAAAAAATTAAAAGATTTTTTAAAAAGATGCAGAGTTGTTAAGCAAAGAGAAGCAGTCATATAAAATACAAAAAAAGAAAAAGATTTCAAAAGAATTATGGAAATTATAAAAAGGAAAATCAAGGCAAGATGGGCCAAATAGAAAAAAATAAATTAAGATGAGAGACTTAAACCCAAACTTTTCTATAATTACATAAAATGTACATGGATTAAACATCTAAACTTACCAATTAAAAGAAAAAAAGATTATGTCAGACAGGATAAAAAAGTAGAACCAAAGTAGAAGCTGTCTAAAAGAAATGTGTTTTAAATATAAAAACATAGCTTAAAAGCAAAAGGACAAAATATATATCCCATATAAATACTAACATTACTTTGTCTGTTATTGTTGTAAGGCATCCAAATCATAAAGAAGGAAGTAAAATTGTCTCTGTTTGTAGTTAACATGATCTTATATATAGAAAACTGTAAAAACTCCATAAAAAATGTTAGAACTTAGAAATGAATTCAGTAAAGTTGCAGGATACAAAAATCAATTGTGTTTCTATACGCTAACAACAAAGCATCTAGAAAAGGAAATTAAGAAAACAATTTCATTTACAGTAACATCAAAAAGAATGAAATACTTAGAAATAAACTTAACTAAGGATACACTGAAAACTACAAAAACATTGATCAAGGAAATTAAAGGAGACACAAATGGAAAGAATTTTTGTGTTCATGGATTGGAATTTAATATATTGTTAAAATGCCCATATTATGCAAAATAATCTATAGATTCAGTACTATCTCCATCAAAATCCAAATGGAATTTTTTACAAAAATAGAAAAACAATCTTAAAATTTGTTATGTTTTTTAATTTTTTTTATTTCAAAACATTAAGGGGGTACAAATGTTTAGGTTACATAGATTGCTTTTGTAATGCTTGAGTCCTGGCTTTAGGTATGCCCATCATAGTGTTCATAGTACCCATTAGATAGGTTTTTTCCCCTCCTCTTCTCCCCCCTCCCTCCTGGTTGATTTCCAATGAGTTTTACTTCCTTCTGTGCACACAAGTGCTCATCAGTTAGCTACAATTTATTAATAATAGTGAGCATATTTGGTGTTTGTTTTTCCATTATTCACTCAGACCTATCATTCAATCCAACAATCCCACTATTGGGTATTTACCCAAAAGAAAAGAAGACTCTTCATCAAAAAGACACCTGCACTCCAATGTTATTGCAGCACAATTCACAATTGCAAAGATGTCGAATCAACCCAAGTGCCCAGCAATTGATGAGTAGATAAAGATAATGTGGTGTATATATATAGCAGGGAGTACTACTCAACCATAAAGAGAATGAAATAATGTATTTTGTAGCAACTTGGATGGAACTGGAGAACAACCTTAAAATTTGTATGAAAGCACAAAAACCCTCAGATAGTCAAAGCAATCTTAAGAAAGAACAAAGCTAGAGGTATCACACTTCCTGACTTCAAGATATAGTAGAAAGCTACCTTAATTAAAATAGTATAGTACTGGCACGATGACAGACACAGAGACCAATGGAAAAAAATACAAAGTCCCCCCCAAAATACCACAGATATAAGGTCAACTGAACTTGGCAAGGATGCCAAGAATACAAAATGGGCAAAAAATAGTCTCTTTCACAAGTGGTGCTGGGAAAACCAGATATCTGCATGCAAATAAATGAACTTGTACGCCTACCTTCAACTGCACACAAAAATCAACACAAAATAGATTAAATGCTTAAACACAAAACCTAAAATTGTAAAACTCCTAGAAAACTTAGGGGCCTAGTTTCTAGGTATTGGTTTTGGCAATGATTTCTTGGATATGATACCAAAATCACAGGCAATAAAAGCAAAAAAAAAAGACAAATAGAAATGCATCAAACCAAAAAGCTTCTGCACAGCAAAGAAAACAACAAAATAAAAAGACAACCTATGGAATGGGAAAAATATGTGTGATATTGATAACTTGTTAATTTTCAAAATATACAAGTAACTCCTATATCTTAATAGGAAAAAAAGAAAAATAAAGTGAAGATATCTGACTAAAATATGGGAATAAACTTGAACAGGTATTTCTCCAAAAAAGACATACAAGTACCCAACATATACATGAAAAGATGCTTGACATCATTAATTATTAGGGAAATATGAATAAACACTACAATGAGATAACACTTTATACCTCTTAGGATGGCTATTATTAAAAAAAAAAAAAGGCAACAAGTATTGGTGAGGATGTTGAGAAATTGGGACCCTTGTGCAATAATGGTAAGGGAAAACAAAATCCTTCTGCAGCTATGGAAAACAACATGGAGGTTACTCAAAAAATTTAAAAATTGCTACTCCACCTGCGATTCAGAAATCTCACTTCTGTGTATATATCCAAAATGATTAAGGTCAATGTCCTGAAGAGATACCTGCATTCCCATGTTCATTGCAATATTATTCACAATTGCAAAGATATGGAAGTGATCCAAGCATTTATCCACAGATGAAAGGATGAAGAATATCACACACACAAAGGAATATTATTCAACCTTATAAAAAAGAATGTTATGCATTTGTAACATTGACAAACCTGGAGGACATTATGCTCAGTGAAATAAGCGAGTCATGGAGGGACAAATAATACTACATGATTTCACTTATATGAGGCATCTAGAATGTTCAAACTCTCAGAAGCAGAAAATATAACAGTGGCTGCCAAGAACTGGGAGGTGAAGGAAATGGAGAACTGTTCAACGTGTATGAAGTTTCAGTTATGCTAGGTGGATAGGCTCTAGAGATCTTCTGTACATTGGGCCTGTAGGTAACAATATGGTATTGTGCAACTCAAAATTTGTCAGAAGGGTAGATCTCATGTTAAATGTTTTTACCACACACAACCACACACACACACACACACACACACACACACACACACGGACACAAGAAAACTTTGGGATTCTTTTTTACCTCGATTATAATGATGGTAATACAGACATTTGTATATATATATATATATATATATATATATATATATATGCCCAAAGTCATTAAATTGTACAAATTAACTATGTGTAGTTCTTTGTATTAGTATATAAATTATACCTGCATAAAGCAAACATATGCTTTAAATATAATAATGATGTTGATAATGAACATGAAACTAAGTACTGTTTTTGAGTCGGAATTCACTGTGCTAAAGTGAGACATCTTCTCAATCACCTTGATCTTTCATCTGTATTTTTTGTACTCGACTGTAGTTGAATCTCTTCTGTAAGCAGTCAAATGAAATAACATAGGGTGCATACTTCTCTGAAAGAAAATGCTGCTGCAGAGCCTAAGGAGGCAGGAGTCTTTCTTCCTGAGTCAATTTGGTGATATAATTCCAAGTAATTTGCTGTCATTTCATTTGAAGTTTCTTGATATAAAAAGCGTATATGTCTATCAAGAAGGAACTCATCAAAAGTGAGCACGTTTCAAAAATTTCTTAGTCTAATGACTTGTAGTAATCAAAATCATCTCTGAGAACCATGAACACATTCAAAAGGGACTAGAATATTTATGTTTGTTTGACTTGTGCCTTATTTTTTTAATGTTTGTGAGAATGTATGAATGGTGAGATGGAGGCTGAAAATAAAAGTAATAATAGTTTATTATAACACAGAGTACAACAATCAAGGTCCACAAAATGTCATGCCTGGACCATAGAAATAGAGAATATCTATCTCTAGTCTAGTGTAATCAAAGTGTTCAAATAAATTTAGCCACCACTTCATTTTTGCTTTCCAAGATAAATATTGATAACTTTAACTTAATGTATTAAGATCTCATTTCATTATTTCTACCTTTAATTGTGGCAATGTAGATAATTGCAAGTCTTTTAAAAACAGAAATAAGAGAACAAACATTCATTTCCCACAATTCTCAGATAATGAGATCATAGTTTGATTGTATTTCATTGAATTCATTGTTAAATTTGGTAAGTAGAAACTTTACCTATTAATACTTACCATTGCCTGACAGCTCCTAAAGTAATGCAGCAAAACCTTGTCAGATCTAGTTTGTAGAATCTTAGAGGAACAAGTAGCTCCCAGGACTCATATCCACTTCTTGAGTAGATAATAGGCACCCTAAACCTACTTTCACAACTTAATTTCACCAAGGAATAAAGAGATAAGAACTTCACCCTTCACAGTAAAACTCAATGCATGATTTCCTCTCTACTCCCACTCCCTACACACCATGAAAACTATAGAATGATGAAGAGGAGTGGCAAATTTAAATAAATAAACTTCACTAAATCAATCTTCAGTCTCAAAGACCAAACATCTCCTCCTCTCCCTTCATCTTAGTGTTTCCACCATACGCCATATGGGACCTTTGATAAATACAAATATTTTTCAGACATATCTTACTTAAGTACTTGACACTGACTCCAAGAACATTTGGGTTCTTTCAGAAGCCCAACTTTAATAGATAAAAAAAAAATTAATTAAACATACTCTATAACTTAAGGGAAAGGGAAAGGCAATATATAATAAAATAAGTAACATTCATTATTATATGAATTTAGCAAATAAGAAAAAATTCAAGACTATAAATTTTTAGTACAGTGTCCAATAATAGAGAACATCCTAGCTTCCTAGCTTGGATCCCAAGGGAAGCCCTCCTCAGTAATCAAACCTATGAAAATAAGCCTTAATTACTTATTAATCATTAAAGCATATTAATAAACACATTCATACATACTAAAATATTTATATAAATGTATCTTTTACCAATGGCAAATGGTGAAAAAGTCACACAATGCCATATTTTACACTTAAACTGTGAAATATCTCTTCACCTTTTTTTCATGACATTGAGATTTTTTAAGTGACCAGTAACTGCTTTGTGGACTCTCCTAACTTCTAGATTTATCTGATGGTTCACTAGTCGTGTCATTTAAGTTGATCCTCTATGTGATTCATTTTCCATAAGGTAGAAGTTAGGACTAATGTCAGATTCAAGATAAATGTTTTTTGAGGGAAAAATTCTTCCAGGTGATATTAATAAATCACGATACTATTTATATCATATTACATCACCCCAGGAAGGACACAGTATTAGGTAGT
Organism: Mirza zaza; assembly: GCA_008750895.1. Taxonomy (NCBI): domain Eukaryota; kingdom Metazoa; phylum Chordata; class Mammalia; order Primates; family Cheirogaleidae; genus Mirza; species Mirza zaza. The sequence goes on along the minus strand of VSMD01103047.1, from coordinate 29,246 downwards.
TCCAATAAGAGTGATGATGTTTAATGACTTTGTTAGGTAATGATGGCCAGATAGATTTCCTGTAAAGGTACATGTTTCCATTTGTAATTAGTAAATAATCCACAGGATGATCTTGCACTGGCTAAATAGTCTTCTCCAAACTGCCCTGAATTCAATGATTTTAAGCATCTTTTAAAGATTCTTACCTGAATTTTTTTCATTGAGGATTGTAAAATTGTCATTTTGTAATTATACCATTCTTTTTACATTTACTGGCTGGTATTCTTCTGTAAAAAAATACCCTTCTCTCATCAACAGGGCATGGACTATAGTTCCTCCTCAAAAACACAGAGTATGTGTTCCTTCTTCCCCTTTAATTAACATTTTCAGGTTGAGAAGTGGTATATTTGTCACCTTCAAGAGTGGCAATTTATATTTCTTTATATTAATTATAACTGTAGATTACTTTTTAAAATGTAGGTGGTGTATTATAACCTGTTATGGATTAAAATAAATTTTAAAACCAAATGCAGTGTGTGGATACAGTGTGACTACTGATTTGAAAGTAAAAGACATGTTGAGGATACTTGGAGATTTGAATATGGATTAGATATTAAATGGTATTAATGAATTTTAAGGTTACCTAGAAAATTTCCTTTATTTCTAGAAGAGATATGATTAAATATTTAAGTCTTAAACTCCATAATATTTGATAGTTATTTTCAAATAGTTCAATAAAATGTGTGTGAATGTATGTGTTTTCATATATATAATTCAATTTACAGATAACATATATTAAATAGTTCTTTCATTTTTTTGTTTAAGAATTTTTGCCATAATTGTAAAAAGTCATGAAAGTTGATTTTGTATAATCAAGCTAAATTGTCATGGAATACTTTTATAACACACGAGTTACATAAAATAACTTTAGGATCTTCAGAACTGATCATCTCTATTCAGAGCTAGACTATGGCTTTCAATCAGCCACTTAAAGCAATATAATGTTATAGGGCCTGTACTGCTGTCTTCTTGCCCCTCTGACTCTGCTCTCCTCATGGATTCAAGGCTCAGATTACTGACTATCCAGGACCAGCTACCTAATTTGCAGATCCCAGTGAAAATGGAAATGCAAGATCCCTTGTTCAAAAATTATTACAAATTTTGAGAGAGCAACAGTAGAGCATTAAACCAAGTCAGGGCTCTTCTGAGCACAAGGCTCTGTGTGGCTCCATAGGCAGCAAGCCCACGGAGATGGCCCTGGGGCCACCTCTTCTCGTTTGAAACTCTCCCACACTTGTGCTAATAAAATTCAAGCCTAATTCAAAGTTTAGCTAAAATGCTAGTAGAAGACAGTATGATCCTCCTTGAGGGCAGAAATTCTGAATCTCAAGGGCAGGATTCTGAATCATTTTCTCATTTTTCCTGTATGTTTGGCATTATGGTTTAGACTTTGTAAGCCCCTAAAGAAAGGGAAAGGGATTGTTAGTGAATTTACAAATTAAGGACTTAGTCAAGGTCCACTACATAGTGGATTCATTTTTGACAAATCACTTCAACTCCCATAAACTCATATTCTTGAATAATAAAAATGGATGATATCCCTATTTCACAGAGATCTTGTGTGAGAACATATGGGATAATTCTATTGCCTTATTAGGATTAAAGCACTTTATAATTCTCAGTGACTGTATGAATTGCTTGATTGATATACACATGATCCACACCCACAGGGTACCAAGTGAGAATGAAAGGGGACTGTAAAAGGTCACATTTTTCACATGACTGGTGGAGATAGTCACATGCATAATACACATCCTGTGACTTCCTTCCATCAATGTAACCAAATCATCATAGCCAAATCCAACTAGAATTGTACCACCCAGTCTCACACAGAGAAAAACAATAGGATTCTTCCTGCAGAAATACATATGAGCAGGCAACGTGACTCAGAAAAACATGTTCTGTATTAGCTCTGATGCCTTTTAATAGCTATGAGGTTCCAAGCATGTACCTTAACCTTTCTGAACCTCTTATCCCTCACTCATAAAGTGAGTAAAGCAAACACAGTGTATTGTGAAGATTAGACACTACACCAAGTGCCAAAGTATCAGCATTAGGTTGATGCCATATAAATAGTAATTCATATAATGGCAATAATAACAGCTGCAGAAATAACAACATCACAACATTTAGAACAAGTATATTTTTCTTTACAATGAGCTGCAAACAGTAGACAATTAAGCACGTTACCTCACTGCTCATCATCTCTCACAGAATCAAAACTTTCCCCTCATTTTCACTTTTTCTCCATACTTTGAATTTCTCCTAAAACAATTTGTCTCAACAAAATTAAAAGATATTCTTGGCCTTATCTTATTAAGAACGATGTTACATTGCTGGTGTTTTAGAAGCTGAAGTTCCTGGGTCTTATCTGTGATTCCACTAGGTAATGCCTTGTTAGAATTCTTGTTAATGTCAGACTTAATCTAGCTCAGTAGTTTCATAGTGCAGTTGGTGAGTATAGTGGCGTTTTTATGTTGCAAACCTTAAGTACATCATTTTGCACTTTTTAAAGTATCATTTTTAAATTAGAGGTCACCTTACCCATTATGATCTAATGGATAAAGGATACATTCACTACGGTACATTGGTATATTTTTTCCATTTAATTTATTCTGGAGCAAATCTCACATTTTCCAAATGCATAGGCTAATTTTCATAGAGAGCAGCATTCAGAGACAAACATTTTCTTTCGTTCATTTATGAATTCAATTTAGTCATTCACTTGTTCCTTGGTGATTTAACAAAAATATATGGACTATGTGTCCAGCACTATTTTTAGGTGTCATTTAGACAGACAAAATTTTAAAACCTAAGGCCATCACATGTGGTAGAGAGCTTCCTGTAATAATAATTTACAGATATTTACAGATGTCAGATTTCTGCCTGTTAGATTGCTCACAAGCATGCTGAAAAGGATAGAGGAGTGTGATATTAGTTTTCATAATAATCTTAAATCCTGAGATTTTAGACTCAGCTCAATTGACCTGTAACTTATTCCAAATAACGAATGAGCACAAAGCCAAATAATAAACTGGAACCATGATTGAAAAGGAAAAACAATAGATAAGTCCAGAGAAGTTGTTCTGAGAGCTTGAGAAGTGAGGTCAGATGGTGATCAGAGAAATGAGTCTCAAAGCCAGAAACCAAGAAATTCCAGAAAGTTCTTTAGGGCCAACATGAAACCCTTAGAATAGAAAAAATAGATAATGTGAAGACATCAAAAGCCTGAGTTTATATGGCCTATTTTTGTTTGGGGATAGACTAGACTACCAAAAGGCACTAAGAAAAATCATACATCTATAGTTGGCTTAATAGAGGTTACAGAGGTGAGTGACTCAGGGACCTAGAATTATGAATCAGATATAGGTAAAATGCAGACAATCACCAGCATGGATCATCAACATCAAAATGCTTCCTACAACAGCCACCTCCAGTGGGGCCCCATTAACTTCAGAAGCATCAGAATATTTGCACCGCTCTGTGGTTTTATGGTTATGACCTTTAATTTTCAAAACAGCCTGAGAAATGAAATAAAACACTTGTTCCCCCTATAGGTGAGTGTATTGGCCCATGGTGGGGATGACTCATCCCAAGTCACGCACACAATTACGTTTTAAATGTGTGAAAGTTGGTTTTGGCCCTAGCACTTTCTGTTTTTTCTTCTTGAAGAATTTCAGTTAATTCATCTGTTGAATGGAGATTAAAAATTTCAAATTCAATTACCTCAAAGATGTGCCATGAAGATACAATAAGATGATACATTTAAAAATGTTTCACAATCTATAAAAGGTTGACCAAATGTGGTTAATGGGGAAACAGATCATGGCAAAGAAGGAGGATGAGCAGAAAAAGGAAGAAAAGAAGGGAGAGAAGAGGAAGAGTCAGAGGTTGGGAGTATTTTTGAACTTTTCTTTCCCTGGTCAACATCTTAGCTTTCTTACATATTCCACCCTGTGGTCTGAGTGAATTCTGAGTGGTTTCCTCACACTCATCTTCTAATGAACTATTTCAAGTCTGCCCTTTAATCCATTTTTTTTTTATTATTGTGGTTGTCGTTGGGTTGCTTCAGTGACTACAACTTTTCAATTCTAGAATTTTTATTTGGCTTTTTATTCCAAATCTTTATATGTGTGTGTGTATATATATACACATACACACAAATATATAAAGTGTCCTGTACTTATCCTGTAGACTCATTTTTTGACTGCTTCGAATATATGAAACATAACTATTTTGCCATATAGTTCAGACAACATCACCTGAATTTTATGAAGTACAATCTCATTCATTTCTTAATCCACTGATTTTACTTTCATGGAGGCTAGAGTTCAACAAGAAAGAGATATGTAATTTGGGAAGTAGGAAAGACTTTTGGTTGGGATGGAGCAGTGTGTGTGTGTGTGTGTGTGTGTGTGTGTGTGTGTGTGTGTATGTATGTATGTATGTATGTGTTTCTGTGAATAAAAAGCCTCTGAGAGACAATTACTGCTGCTAGCTACTACTATTTCTTGAGCATTTGGTATACTTTAGGGAAGGCCCCATGCTAAGCACTTTTCTTGCAATAACTCATTAAATTCTCACAATCAGTGGGTAATAAACCACCCCTATGTAGAGAGGTGGAGGCAGAAGTCAGAGAGGCTAAGGAGATACCACATGTTCACACAGTGGGAAAGTTTAGGTTTAAACTCAAGTATGGCCTTCCAGAGCACAGCCTCTTAGAAAGTAAGTTGTCTGCCAATGGCTATAAACTTGGCCAAAGGTAATTCTCTGAGATTTTCTTGTTGGCCAAACTGTTATTGCTTTCTTACTCCGGAATCCATTGGCTTATCAACATTTAAGTTACATGTTGAGAGGAAACAGCTAGGATTAGTGAACAGAAAGTATGGATCTGTGTGGCACTGGTGTGCTGAGGAAAACCTGGGAAAAATCCCCCTGATCCTGGTATTGAAATTCCACATAATAACGAACACTTAGAGTCACCACAAAAATCCTCTAAACCTAAATTTATAAAATAAAATTTACATATGATGGCAAAATAGTTGGTTTGAATATTTGAATGACTACCTGTCAGATGTAACTGGAGAGTAGATGGGCTGGACACATCTAGGGAGGGCTGATGGAAACCCAGTTGAACTCATACGAAGAGAAAGTCCTAAGGAAGCTTCTGGGTGGGACACCCCAAGGTGTGCAAATCTACCTACAGCTGGGCTGTTACTGGTAGAACTGGTAGAATCACTCTCAGAAAAGCTGTCTCCAGGAAGAGAGGGGAAAAAAACAAAGCTTGGTACCTTAGTGAATCACAGGAATCTGACTGGACACTCATATCCAAGATGTTCTGATGCACCTGTCATTTGGTAAGACATCTCTTTCTCTCCCCAGCTCAGTATGAGTCAAGGAGTGGAGGGAGATGGAGATAACAGCAAGCTTGTGAGTTGAATGCAGAAGTATGGATATAAGCATGTATTTTGTCATCGAGCTCCACCATAAATAAGATATCTAGAATGTTCAAAGCAAGTTGGGAAATTGAGTTATTGCCCTTGACCACCATAAACCTATGTGGGTAAGAAATTAACCATTTTAAGCCTCAGTTTTTAGATCTCTAAAATATATGCCATCTATGAAAGATGCTAGCATATGATGTTTCTTCCAGCTTAATTATGGTGTGAATGCAGAATTTTACATATGAGTGCAAGTATATTTCTGTGGTTCCCAAGCAAGGCCACATGAGGTGGTCATGAAATTATTAAAAGGGAATCCTGGAGTTATTTCCAGTAGTTTAAAAAGCCAGATGGAATCACATATTTACTTTAAAAAAAAAAAAATTTAGCAAGGCCTATCACTTTAGAAGCAATCACACATTTAATCTTGAAAAAAGTCCTTAAACAAAATGCCAAGTTATTTTGGCTTGGTAATAATTATCAAAATGTTGCATGGTAACCTCAATTCTTTCCTGCTAGCCCCCAGATATCCATAAATAGCAAATGTGACGGATAAAAATCTGTAATTAAAACATCCTTAACTTCCTATTGAGTGTATATTTGTTTTAAATAAATGTAGAGCTCAGTTCTGGTAAATATAAGTTTGCTACCATTTTTTTGAAAAATATTTTACACTTTAAAAGTCATACCAATATTTGTTCCTTAATCCTATTTCTTAGGATATATGTAAAGAAAACAATATGAAAGAGAAGGCTATATACATGGGGATGTTTACTTTCACTGAAGCACTGTATACGATGTCAAAACCCTAAGAGTTAAATAAATGACTAAAATGGGACTGGTGAAATAAATTCTGCTATAAGCATACCTGGCGAGGTTATGCAGAAATTGCAAATGTTAATTAGGAGTAGGATATAGAAATATAGAAAATAATTCTGTTATAATGCTTAACATTGAAATGTAGATAACATTGCATGCACATTATAACTATATAAAATCTGCATATAGAATAAACTGGAAGGGAAACCTAAACACAAAATAGTTGTTTTTAATTAGTGTAGATATTAAAATATGCATACGGACTATGCATATAGAATGATCTTTGAAGGAAAATCCAGATCTGGAACCAGTTTTTTATTTGTTTGGCTATTAGTACTAATATTGTTTATTTTGATTACTGTGAATATCATTGGAATTTTTTATTAGTGTGTTGTTTTTTATTAGTGAATATACTTCTCTTGATTTTCCAAATATTCACAATGTCCCTTATATTAGTTTTGCAAGTAAAATAAGTCCAAATGAGAACAAAATTTAATTTATAAAAATATTTCAGTTAGTAAAAGATGGCAAAATATGGGGACTGTTTGAGATAAGATAATGGAATGGGTGATACATGAAAAGTGGATGAAATATGTTTTCTATCTAGCTAGGGTCTCTATTATCAACATAGCTTTACATTTGATGAGAAGCTTTCACATCCACTGTTCAGCGCTATGCAAGATTCAGAGACAGGACCCCACGTCATGTTTGCTAAATGTATGTCAGTGAGTTCCACTGCTAATGCCCTAGCCATAAAAGACGTGAATTTTAGGAGTGAAGTAACTTGCTCAGACTCACAGCACGGGCCACAGCAGCCACACTGGAAGGAAATACAGATTTTATATATTCTTCCCCAGCAATGTTTCCATTGCACCACTGTCACCTTGGTTTCAGCAAAAGTATTTTTCCTATAATCGGGAAATCTTTCAACTATTCAGGAAAATAGACCCTCATTAAAATTTAAAACCTTTCCCAGGTGAGAACATGCAGTGCTTCAAACCTCTTGACTGTTTTTAATTACTAAAAGATGAACTGTTCTTTCAAATTATGCCAACAAAAATTGATTGTACATATATCAAAGTTTATTACTAATTCCTAAAGTTCTGCATTCTTTTGTCACCACTTCTTAGGCTGTTGGCAGGAGGACATCAGTGTAAAAAGGTCAAGATGGAAAGGGATTATAGGAATGGATGACAATTCTACTGTGCTTTTCCTTCTCAAGTAATTAAAATGATAAAAAGCATCCAAAACTGTATCATCTCCTGCCTGGTTCTTTGCTTCTGCAGTCTATTAACTTCTCATACCTGAATCTATAGCCTTGTTGCCTCCTGGCTTGGTCTAATATCCTTTCTAGAACCAACCCTCATCTGAGTTAGGTGGGCTCATTTGGGTCATTTTCAGGATCAAATTCTCTTAAAATCTTGTTCAGTCTGTCATGCTGTATCCAAAGATCTTCATTCATTTATTCATACCTATGATGTCCCTAGCATATGCCAGGCACTGTGAAAGGAAGCTTGTCAGAGCTTGTTGATCTATTTGAAAAGAACTGAGTCTTGTACAATGTTTTTCAATCTTTGTTTCTTTTTAGTATCACTTTTCCCTATGAAGGAATTTTTTATATATTTTTCATAATCGCCCACCGTGTTTTTTTATTTTTGTTTTTTGGTTTTTTTTTTTTTTTTTTTTTTTTTTTTTTTTTTTTTTTTTTTTTAAATGTACTGGAGCTCTTTAAAGGGCCCGTTAGAGGGCCATAGATCATTGTAATATCTAAGACTTAATTTTTTTTCTTTTCTTTTTTAATTTCTTTCTTAATTTTTTCTTTCTTTTTTTTTTTTTCCTTTGGAAAACTGATTTTTACCCCTAGATGACATCACCTCTGTTAAGAACGCACAGGCTAGTAACAAAAATTTTTCAGATAGCAGTTGTCTGGAATGTACTCTGGAGAAGGTCCACCAGGCTGCTACAAGAGCAGTGAATTAAGGTCCACATACAAGACTGGGGACTGCAGGGAAGAATCCTAGACTAGGATGGGGAAGGAATCCTAGAGTGAGTCTGAGAGATGACAGAGGGAACAACCAATGCCAGTGGAGGGCACATCCCCTCCTTAAAGATGACTATCCTGTGATGGTTTTAATGTGTTCTCTAAGAGGCATCCATCAAGTTCTTGGCTCTTTAGATTTAATTCTCCCATTATGTGTCACAAAGCCTTATGCTTGGTTCGGAAAAAACAAACAAACAAAAAACAGACAAAAATCTTGAAATATCCAAGCAAATTTTCCTATCTCTCCTGCTTATCTATTCCAAATTTAATCATGTGTCAACTAAAATCCACTTTCTCATTTGCTATTTGTGATTGATTTCATTCAACCCATTTGTCGATTCTGCAGAAGGGCCTTATCCATCCCAAATGATTGCTCTTAAATTCTCTGCCTAGAAGTGTAACATGCCACTTCTACTCATGTATCCTTTGCCAAAACAAAATACATGGTCATCATGTCGTTTCATCATTTCTTTTTCTATCTGCCAAAGGAAGGGCAAAACCTAAGTAGGAGCTACCCTTCCTCATGTGTTCCAGAATGAAGAGTACATGGAGTAGAGTCAAAGACAATCTGCAGCAAGTGTGAACAAGAATGAGAAATAAACTTTGTTATTGAATGAAAGATTATAGATTCATTTGTTACTACAGAATAGCTTAGGCTAAGATGACTGATGCATTATTCTTTCCTCACTACAGTGGACATGACAAAGATATGTGATCTTTCAAATACTGAGACCTAAGTCTTCTTATTAATATTTTTATTCTAGATCTTCTGCGTTTTTGTTTTCTATATGACCCTATGCAGGTACTTACCCCTGCCGGCTTACACCTAAAGATCTCTATCCCTCATGACTACTGTTGATCAGATGTTCTTCTAGTCAGCTCATCTCATTTAGAAGGGTATAGAAGGACTTGAATATCATATCCTTTCTCCAACTTTTTATATCATAACTCCAAAGATCATAATCCAGTGTTCTTATATTAACTATCAATTACCTTGAAATAAATCACATTGAAATGAACAATTTATGGAAATCATAGAGTTTATGACTTGAATCAAGACCAATTTTTTTTTATTTCAGCATATTATGGGGATACAAATGTTTAGGTTACATGTGTTCCCTTTACCCCCTTTCCCCCTGGAGTCAAAGTTTCAAGCAGGTCCATCCCCCAGATGATGCACATTGACTCATTATGTATGTATATACCCATCCCCTGCTCTCCCCTCCCATCTGCCTGGTGCCCAATAAATGTTATTCCTATATGTCCACTTAGGTACTGATTAGTGAAACCAATTTGCTGGTGAGTACATGTGGTGCTTATTTTTCCATTCTTGGGATACTTCACTTAGTAGAATGGGTTCCAGCTCTATCCAAGAAAATACAAGAAGTGCTATATCACCATTGTTTCTTATAGCTGAATAGTACTCCATAGTATACATATGCCACATTTTATTAATCCACTCATGTATTGATGGGCACTTGGGTTGTTTTCACATCTTTGCAATTGTGAATTGTGCTGCTATAAACATTCGAGTGCAGATGTCTTTTTTATAGAGTGCAAGACCAAATTTTAAAAATGTATTGGTGACTTTTTGTAATAATATCCATTACATTTGTATATCACATTGTTATTTACACAATGTTTTCACATACATGATTTTATTAAATTCTTATAATACTCCAATGTAATATAAATTTTTAATATACTATTTTACAAATAAATAAAGCCTTCAGATTCCTAGTACATATTCAAGAAAATTGTTATGGGGTCACAGAAGAAAAAGGAATTAATTTTAACAATAATTTCTATAAAAAATTCAAACAGAATTTGGGATCAATATCCAAGACACTTTCCAAATATATATCAGGCATTATGCACTAGAGAATGTTAATTAAACAAGATAGGTATAGACCTTAATTTAATATAATTTACAAATCAACAGACAGATATTTTTAAAATCTTAAATTTAAGTGTGTAAATTTAACTATTTAATTTCAACTATGTTAAAATAGAAATATGGAACATGATGGCAGTGTTAAGGGTCCTAACCTAGTAGGGGGTGATCAAAAAAAGTTTTCTTCAAGAAATTACTGAGTTTTGAAAGATATTCAAAAAATTTTGAGGTGAATATTCAGGATTGGGTAGTGAGAATATATCTCCAAGTGATGGAAATACCAAAAAAATTCCTCGGGTGGTGAGAAAACTGATTCCCAGGAAGAAAGTAAAGAAAACCAATGTGGCTGAAGGGCAGGGAAACATAAGAAGAGCGATATCAACAGACCAGCAACACATGAGGGGATTAATAAAGTGTGGTATATGTACACCATGGAGTTCTATTCAGCCACAAAAAACAAAAGCGATCTAGCACCTCTTGTATTATCCTGGATAGAGCTGGAACCCATTCTACTAAGTGAATATCCCAAGAATGGAAAAACAAGCACCACATGTACTCACCATCAAATTGGTTTTAACTGATCAACACTTAAGTGCACATATAGTAACAACATTCATTGGGTGTCAGGCAAATGGGAGGGGGGAGGAGGAGATGAGTATATATACACCTAATGGGTGCGGTGCGCACCATCTGGGGAACGGACACGCTTGAAGCTTTGACTCAGGTGGGGCAAGGGCAATATATGTAACCTAAACATTTGTACCCTTGTAATATGCTGGGGGAAAAAAAACAAAACAAAACAAAAAAACAGACACTAGTGAAGGAGACAGGGACTTGGACCAGGCTAAGAATGTTGGCCTTTTCCTTGGAATAATGAGAAATAATTTAAAGCAAAGGAATAATATGATTATGATTGCATTTTTAAGAGCTAATTCTTGTAGTAGAGCAGAAGCAGGAGAAGGTGAAAAAATAAATTCGAGATGACAAGGTTGGAGAACAGAAAGAGAATAATAGTTCCTTACCATGAAGAAAACATTTGAAACTAACAACTCAATACTTAACTGTGAAATACTAGCACTATTATCATTATAATTGGAAGCAAAGCAAGGACTTAAAGTTTCACTGATATAAGAAGTGGAAAGCAAATAGCTGGAGGAGTGACCCCAAACTGAGGAATGTAGAACTTTAGATCCCAAGAGATAAAGCTAATGTCCTAAGGTTCTTAGGGTTAAGGACATAATGATGGCTGATTTCATTGATTTTCCTTTTTATTTCTGGACACATCTGAGAAAAGGCTTCTATTAATCATGCCTTTTGTTTTCTTTATTTTTTATACCTTGACATCTGGGGCCTGCCTTTCTGACCCTGAAGAGGCTGTCTATCCTTCCCAGAGCTAGTCAAAGTTTAGAGATAGTGAATGACTTACCTGAGAGCACTTCTTTCATATGCAAAGTAACCAGTTCAGACCCCAAGGCCCAGCCACACCCTCTATCTGGCTCTCAAACCCTGGACCACTATTCACCTGCTCTAATCACCCTGGGACAAAGTACCAGAAAGCTAGAGACAGACCCTACACCTCAGAGCCTGGTGAAATTATTCAAACAATCCTAAACCTGCATACCCTGCCTTAGTTGTTCTCCCAAAAGAAACCCCAACAATGGCTCTTCCCATGTCCTCTTGCTCCTTCTGCCTCCTGACCCCTGCTGGCACTTCCCTGTGTGGTCCTGTATGGCATGGCATGCCCTCTCCTCTTGGGAACTGTGAATAGAGCAAACGATCTTTTCAATGACAGTCATCTCCTGATCTGTTGGCCTCACCATACCTAAAAATAATAAAACTTACATTTTAAAACAAGACCTGCAACCCTGAGCCTGCAAGTAAAAAGCCCAACCTTGGGGGAGAACTTATCTAACATCTGCAGAGGGCATGCCAAGCATTGTAAGCACCTTACCTGCACCCACTTACAGTACCCTATTATTTAGGGGGACTATCTTTACCTCATTTTACATATGGGAAAGTTGAGCCACAGTGAGGTTAAGTGATTTTCACTACATCACATACCTTGTAAGTGGTAGAGATGGGCTCCAAACCCATTTCTGTCTGACTATGAACCCCACACTTGCCTTCCTACTGATGAGACAACATATTCTTCTAGGAAACATGGAAGCAAGAATAACAAATTTTCCTCAGGGAACATATGTGACAGAGAGAGTGCAGTTCTCAGAGAGATGCTTAATGGCAGAGTCCTGGATGAGAAAACAAGAAAACAGGAGCCATGAAAGCAGTTCCACATTCCCAGACAAGAAAACTGTGCAGTGGAAATGGAGACATGGTTGAATTTTCCTTAAATAGGTTCCAAGGCCAACATGGTCACTCTCAGAGGCCACATTTGTCTCTTGGCTAGTACTAATTATCAGCATCAATGGCTTCTATAGTCAATCATCCAGGCTCAGGGACCTGCCTCAGTCAATAATTGGAGTGCAGGGAGTCCTAGAAGTGTTATTCACACAGAAGTACTCACTACATACTCTCACTCCAGCTTGTAGTCGCAGTCAGCCTGGCCTGAGTGGGAGCAATAAGGCCTTGCAAAGCTGGCCCAGGGCTGTTGACCAAATTACAAAGCTGATCTCTCAGCATTAAGAGAAGCCCATTAGCACAACAGAGTGACTGTAGCTGTCAAAACCACTGGGTAACTGGCCATGCCCACATTCAGGCTATGCCTTTGAGTTGGATCACAGTGAAGTTGTATGTACTCCACATACTCTGACTTCTCAGGAAGGGGGCTTTACCCCGGGCGAGGTGCACATAATAGGAATAAATCAGTGGCTTTGTAGCACCCCTTTGGTGCATCATTAGACTTTCTCAGAAAGTGCACCAAATAGGAGAAATATTCAGAATAATAAAAATTAGTCTGGCAGGAGCACTGGCCAACAGCAATGGGTGTGGTCCACAAACTACCGGTGCATTTGCCCCTGCAGTGAGGACAGGGAAGAAGCCCCAAGGAGGTAAATATGAGTAACCTTCGGCCTGTCCTGGTGCAAAATGGTCAGTGGTGAGATAAATAACATGACACTCAGCCAATCTTCTCCCTATTTTTGCACTTGTGTTCGTGTTGTTTTTCAGGTGTAAGACGGTAAGCTGTCCCCCTAGTGTATCTGGAACATAATTCAAATGCTCTCAGCTTCCATCAGTATCTTCCCACAAAACATGCTGCCTGTGCCCTCTCAGATTAGAAAATGAACTACTCCTATCCAGCATGCTGCCTCCCTCCTGCTCAATATCCACTTTTCCCAGCCCTATCATTTTGGAAATCAGGGACTTTTTGCTCTCTCATGGTTCAGAAATAGCCCCAAGATATCTACAATTTCTCTCTCTCTCTTTTCCTACTTCTCACTGCTGTTTCTTTCTATTTTCATCATGTCTTTCCACTGTGCTGTAATAAGACACTTCACACACACAAAAAAAATCTTTCTTCTGCCTGTCATTCCATGCCTTCATTTATCTATTGGTTTGCTGCCCTTCCCTCCCCAAGATGTGTCTTGGTAGTGTTGAATGAAGACAAAGATGCTAAGATCCTCAACTGCAGTGAATCGGGTATTGTGTTTCTGAAGTTTTTGAAAAGGAAAGGTGGGTCAATACCCAAACATTCACCAGGACTTGTGACTGTGAACTGAGACAAACACCCTTTCTGTTTACCTTTTAATTTGCATCCCTAAAAAAGCTGAATTGTAGTTCACAATCCCTAAAAAGTAAGCAAAGAAAGATATTTTAATAAAGTGAGATTGTGAAAGTAAATCACAGCTGCTAAGGACTGACAGGCAGAATCAGATGAAAATGATTCTCTGCTGCACAACTTCATTGCATGTGTTTTTGTTTCCAGCATTTTCCATCAGTGGCATCCTGACAATTTATGCCCGGAACTCAAAATGAGTTTATCCACTTTTGCATCCATACATATTTCCCAGATACATGACTGCTACATTTACAGAGTGACAGGAGTATTTAACAAACATGCATTAACATTAATTTTGTCTCCTCCACATTACTTTCTGACAGAAACTATCCACTCAGACCACTGGACTATTCTCTCTTTAGGAACTATCTTCACAAATAGTACTTCTACCCCAGATTTAGGTACTTAACTGGATCTCAGAAAATTAATTCAGAGTCAATCCATGCATCTCACAGGGAACAAAATTGTGTCATTTTGTCATTATATCATATGTTTAAATTCCAGTAATATTAATATTTTCAAGTATGATAAGATCATTTTATCCTAAAGATCTAGAATCTATCAGCTTTTTCTTAAGCTCACATAGTCCTTCAAAGATTGAAAGACTGAAGAGCTACCACTGATGAAATTTAAAAGAAAATTATGTGGAATGTTGAAAGATTTTAAGGACAAGAATAGAGTTCTGAAGGGGACAATTTAAGTGAGACATCTAGCTTTGAATGGGTAAGTCCTTAAATGTTTAATCTGAAAATGCCAACTAATGTTCCTGTGACATGAGAGCAGATATTGAAAGTAATCATCCCTGGGGATGAAACCTATCCCTGACCTTGAAAAACAGGTGGCTTAACTTATCTGCACCTTGGAATTCTAAAGTATAAAATGGGGTAATCATATATGGTGGATAGAGTCATTGTAAAAATCAGAGACATATATAAACCAGGGCCACTCAGAGTCTAACAAAAGAAATAAAACCACACTAAGTATTTCAAATAGAGGGGATCAAGCACACAGAATTGCCTACACATGTATCGGAAAGCTGATGGAGCAAAAATGAAAATTAATAACTGCAGAAAGCAGTGACTTTTCTTAGAGCCAAAGGAAAAAAATGAGAAAAATGGATGTCACCAGAAACTAGGAGCAATGCAGGGGGTGAGAGGGGTGTTGGGGGACTGGTACTGGGACTGCTAAGAAGGCAAACCAAACCTGCAATGTTCTCAGCTTCAAATGCTTGATTCCATTTTCCAACCTGCTGATTGAAAAAAGAGAATGAAAATGTTATAATAATGGTTAAGATATTGTAATAAGACTGTCTGGGTTCAAGTCCAACTAGGACACTTTCTTTTCCTGCATCTTTGAACAAGCTATAGGACCTCTCTGTTCTTTAGCTCCCTCACTGGCAAAGTAGGTATAACAGAACCACTTATCTCATGGACTTGTTCTCAGCATTCAGTGAGATATTCTATGAAACAGGTGTGATATATGTAAGACCTGATAGTAAGTACGATTTGGGCATTTGCTAATATTGTCAAGAACATTATTATTACTGTTATCATTCCTCTTATCTTTTAATATTTTGGCAATAGAAGTTCCACTTCCACCATATAAAACTGGAGTATTATAGAGTGAATGTTGTCTCTTTCTTCTGAGTGTTTATCCTTTCTGTGGTTAGCTGTCCCCAATTTGACTATGAGCTGAGGAGAGCAAGAAACATTTCTGTTTCACCACACAGATTTCCCTGGTGCATAGCACTGCACCCAGTGTCTGAGAGGAGTGCAATGACCATCTAGTGACTGAATAAAATACACGGTATCTCCTCATATCTGACTTGGGCAACCGGATGGACAGAGGGCCCTTCATATAGAGCCACACTGGGAGCAATCAGGGAAGCTTCAGCATATGAGTTTATGAAACTGGATGATGTTGCCCAAGGAAAATGTATAAAATGAGGAACATGTATTATTATTATTTGCATTTACTCTATGCCAGGCATTGTTCTAGACCCTGGGGGAAAAGCTGGAAAGTAGAAGCAAATAAAATCCCTTGTTCTCACAGAGCTTACATGGGAAGAGGTAATTCTGACATGAAACATGGTAAGGCAGTAAGTGACATATACTTTTTAGGAAAAAGTATATGCTGTAGCAGAGACTGAAACTTTTAATGTGGTGATAAGCAGAGCCCTAACTGAGGACATTTGAACAAAGGCTTGGAGGAAGTGAGGAAATGGGCCATATGGCTAACTGTGAGAACAACATTCCAAAAAGATGAAGAAATAGCAAATCTGGATGCCCTGAAATAGAAGCTTATTTCATGTGTTCTAGGATGAACAAGAAGGCTGTGTGGCCACAGCAGAGTAAGCAAGAAAGAAGGTCGTGGAAGATGAAGTCAGAGGGTATCGGAAACCCCATAAGCAACACTAAGGACGTATTTACCCTGAGTGAGGCGGCAGTGTGCAGGGCTGAACAAAGGGATGCCCTAAGAGGGCTCGTACTTTAAAACGATCACTTTGCCTGCCAAGTTCCTGATAGTACTCTAGGCAAGGGTGGATGCAGGGAGAGCAGCTGGGAATAAATGCAATGATTCAGGTAAGAGACAAACACTGACTCGGAACACGTTGGTAGCCAAAAATGTTTTGAAAAGCAAGTCAGATTTGGGTAGATAAAAAGGCAAAGCCAAGCCAACAGGATTTTCTCAGGGATTAGCTGTGGATAGTAAAAGTAAATTTAGAAAAATCAAAGATTTCTATGAGGTGTTTGACCCCACTACTGAAAAAAATGAGTTGCCTTTTATTGTGTAAGAAGCAGGGTTGTATAAAAAGCTAGGACGTCCACCAGCTATCCACCACACTGATATTTAAGGCATGGACAAAAAAAGACAAACCAATAAAGACATTGAAAGGGAGAAGTCTGAGAAGAAAGATAAAACAAATAATAAAGTACATTTCTACAGAGAACTAGAAAGTGAAAGATAGCTTACATCTTAACAGGGAAGACGGAATAATAATAGCATTTCCTGAGGCGCTACCATTTATCCTGGGGTTTAGACAGTGAGTTTGTCTCAGATAATACAGAGTAAATTTTCCTGGTGGGTGGATAGGTAACTCTTGAAAAACTGTATTGTGTAAGAGAAAAGATGGAGTGAGGGGAGAAAGCACTAAAACTGTATTATCCCTCCTGCAGGGATCTGTCCCCTCCTTGGTGTGGTAGCCTCATTGGTGCTGACACCCACTTTGTCTTCTGTACACGATGGTACTAAGTATCAAGATGGCATACCATGGAAATCTTTACAGGAAGACAAAACTCTAGACAAATACATTAGTTTTCTATTGATGCTTTTTTTTTCTTTAATTTCAGAATATTATGGGGATACAAACGCTTTGGTCACATAAATTGCCTTTGCACTGTCTGCATCTAAGCTACAAACATGCCCATCCCCCAGACAGCACACACCACAGCCATTGGGTGTGAATTTACCCATACCCTTCTCCTCTCCTCCCATCTGCCCGACACCCGATAAATGTTACTTCCACATATGCACATAAATGTTGATCAATTAGTACCAATTTAATAGCAAGTACATGTGGTGCTTGTTTTTCCATTCTTGTGATACTTCACTTAGTAGAATGGGCTTCAGCTCTATCCTGGGTACTACAAGAGGTGCTAGATTACCATTGTTTTTTTATGGCTGAGTAGTACTCCATGGTATACATATACCACATTTTATTAATCCATTCATGTATTGATAGACACTTGGGTTGTTTCCACATCTTTGCAATTGTGAATTGTGCTGCTATAAATATTTTAGTGCAGATGCCATTTTTCACAGAATATCTTTTTTTCCTTTGGGTAGATATCCAGTAGTGGAATTGCTGGACCAAATTGTAGTCTTATTTTTAGCTCTTTGAGGTATCGTCATACTACTTCCCAGTACTAGGTTGTACTAGTTTGCAGTCTTACCCAGCAGTGTATAAGAGTTCTATTGTTTCTACAACAAATCACCATAAACAGATGACCAAAACAGTACAGATTTATTACTGTACAGTTCTGGAGTTCAGAAATCCTACCTGGGTTTTAATGGACTAAGACAAAGATGACATCGGGGCTGCATTCCTCCTGAAGGCTCAAGGGGAGAATCACTTCTTACCTTTTCCAGCTTCTAGAAGCCACCAAATTTCTTGGCTTACAGCTTTTTTTCTCCATCTCAGAGCCAGAAGCACAGATCTCCTAATCTCTGACTCTGACCCCTGCTTCAATTCTTATGATTCCTCTCTATCCTTCAAATTGGCCCTGGACTTCATGCAGAGTATTAGAAAGAGACAAAGGTAGAGCTTTAGTGGTAAGCATGAGATGGCGAGTCTTTTCTTTCATGATAGCCATAACAGACAGAACCTGCACCAATTATCTGCCCAGCAGCATGCTGACCTCTTTAAGAATCAGGGTTGAGTTACCAGGAAAGGAAAGTGGAGTGTGAACCTGTACTTTAAAACAAACCACAAACTGCGGTGACCTTTCAGTGCCCTGCTGACTTCTACTCTTTTGCTCCTAGCAGGTGTTGGCATATAACATCTCCCCACAATGGTCTCTCTAACCTCTTGGACTGAAGGTGAGTGAATATAAAGATTAATGAAGTTAATAAGGAAGCCAGTTGCTGGCATGTGGGGTACAGAGGATGGCTAGGTGCTAAGGTATGGTCAGTGAATCTACATGAAGCCTGATCTCCATGTTAGTGTTAGGGTTTGGCAAAGTGAAGGGAGTGTAGGCTTTTGAGTCAAATAGGCTGTAATAGGAATGCCAGGTGGCCATTCTAATTGTGTGGCCTTTGGCAAGTTCTTTACCTCCTTGAGTCTTAATATCCTCCTTTGTAAGATGAAGAAATAATACCTCTTTCAGAGGGTTGCTATGAGTGTAAAGGAAATAAGTTATATCAGGGATCCAGTATAATGTTTGGCATATGGTGGGTACCTGATATTAGCATGTCCTACTCAACTATGGAGTTTAGCAGAATCAGGGTCAACTCAAGTTTTGAGGATAAAGGAGAAAATAGTTAGGACAAATATATCAGTGGGTTTAGGGCACCGCATACTCACTGCAGCGCATGGACAAGAAAAAAAGGCAACGCCGATGAATGGATTTCTCCTAGAGTTCTCTTTGGATGGGCAGATAGTACCTGACAGATAGGAAACACCTCCTGGAAAGCACAAAAGGGTCAGTTCCAGGCATATAGCTGAGACATTGGGCCATGACAGCACACTGTAGGGAACAGAGGTTAATCGGGTGACCTCAATGCCAACCAGTGCTTAACTCCCCCTCTGCAGGCCTCTGTGGTAAGTATGGCAACAAGCCAGTGGAAAGTGGGTAGGAGGAGAAGAAGCAAAGGAGGATTCAAAAGAGGAAGAAGAAGAGGAGGATGAAGAGGGAGAGGAGAAACAAAAGGAGAATATGGAAAATGAAAATGTTTTTTGCAGTGGCTGCTACATAGTCAGCCCTGATATATGTGAGTTATTGATATTAGTTGGCATCACTATTGTTGTTAGGTGAACACAGAGCTCAAACCCAAGTCTGCCTGCCTCCAAAGCCTGTGTTCTTTCTGTTTCCTCATCCTGCCTCCTGTGTGGGGAGGGAGGAGTTGAGTTAGGGAAATCAGAAGTAGTGGGTGCTTATAGGTCAAGACAAAGGAAATTGAAGTCCAAAATAGGTATTTTAATTCTAGGGTAAAAGAAGACATGAGACCAAGTCAACCAATTGAGACTCAAAAAGATGTGGCAAAGGAGAGGGTATAGCAAGAGTGTTCAAAGATACTAGTTACACCCACGGTCAATGGGGCCTGCTTTTTCTTAGATGTTTACCAACATTGAATGGATGAGTTGCCTTTACTTAGAAGCACAGACATACACAGGTATGTGTTTAGAATGGAGGTGATTGCACCAGGCTATTTCCTTGGAAGCATTCTTTAAGGACTGTATGACCTCTTACACCATGAAGGGCCCAGTTAGATACGTTCTTTCTTTGTGTGTCAAAGCTCAGGGCTGTACTCATGCCTTATCTCTATGAGAGCTGAATCATTGCTGTTGACATCTGTTTTTAAGGACTTTAAATTCCTTCATCTTCTTCTGTATAAACCTTTGGTTTTTCTTCATGAAAACTTCCTTTTCTGAACGGTGATTTAATGAAGCTGTCACACCAAGGACCACTTTCGCTTGTTACACACTTGCCAATTAGAGTACTCTAATTCCTCCACCACGGTGATTGACTTAATATGGTTATGGAATCAGCAAAGCTAATCAAAACCTTACCTGAGATGTTCTCTGGGAAAGAGAGAAGGGTTCTCTTTCTCTAGAATATCAAGCTGCACGAGCCCATGTATCTGCCAGAGACCACCTTTCCTGATCACCTGGATAACAAATGCTCAGCAAAATGAAGCCATTTCACAGAGGAAAGTGGATCAGAAATGGAGAGAGACACAGGTGACTTTTGGCATCAGGCCAACCCCTGATTCTCTGGTCCTTGCCCTTCCTAACGCCAGATTGATTCCTGCACTTTCCAAGCCATTTTGAACCAATAACTCCTCCCTCACTATCCCTTTTCTCCCTCCCTCCTTTCCTTCCTTCCTTATTATTCAGTTTGAGTTGGGCATCTGTCACTTGAAACATAAAAGTTTCTGATTAAACTAGTAGAAAACATTGAAAAATTAATATCACTTATGTTTGGAGGCCTTTGATTCCAGGCAGTGGTACAAGGATGTAGTCAGAAGTACTTAGTATGAGGTGCAGAGGTGAGGAAGCCTCAAGGCTGCAGTAAGGAAGAAAAACTTCAGTTCTCCACTCCCAAGAGTTGACCTCAGGCACTGCTTGTGTGAAAACTGGAGGAACAGCACTGAGAAATATTAACTAATTGCCAAGAATGTTAGGTTGAAAGAAACCACCAAGAGGCCTGGTGGGATCTCTATAGCAGAGAAACTTCTGCCTAACAGAACAAAACCAAAAACTCAATTAAAGGGAATTCAGTGTGAAAGTGTCAGAATTCAACATGACCATATATATATTTACAGTTAGTTGGATAGATGAAATAAGATCTAGTGTTCAGTAGTACAATAGGGCAACTATATTTAACAATAATTTATTATATATTTCAAAATAACTAAAAGAGTGCAGTTGGAATGTTAACACAAAGAAATGATAAATGCTTGAGGTTACAGATATTGCAATTATCCTAATTTGTCATTATACATTCTATGCTTGTATCAAAATATCACATGTATCCCATAGATATGTACAGCTATTATGCATTTATAAAAACTAAAATAAAAATTAAAAAAAAGAATTCATCATGACTAGATTAGAATACAAAAAAGGAAATTCCACTCAAATATTAGGCAATTTATAGGCATGGTATGTTCAGCCCTATTCCCTTTACCTAGG
Organism: Mirza zaza; assembly: GCA_008750895.1. Classification (NCBI taxonomy): domain Eukaryota; kingdom Metazoa; phylum Chordata; class Mammalia; order Primates; family Cheirogaleidae; genus Mirza; species Mirza zaza. The sequence continues at coordinate 7,865 of VSMD01103047.1, read as the reverse complement.
CAATTTACAATTAATGACAATGAGAAATTTATCACCCCAAAGACAACGTATAGAATATTCCATGTCCATTATGTTTCCTCACCAGTCACCCACTAAAGCTGCCAAGTGCAGATGGGTGACAGAAGGTGAGGAACCACCCGAGTCAGTGACAGAGTCCAGGTGGTACACTCCACAGCTGTCCTGGGTCCTTGGGAATGTGAGCCCACTTCAAAAGCATCCTCAAGTGTGTGTGTGGATAAACTAACTCAGGAGGAAGAGTTAGATGTGAGAGAAACCCAGTTTCTGCTCAGACCTCAGGGTACGTCCTTCAAACTTAATAAACCCCACCACCATGCCAGTAGCCTAGGCTTTAGTTTCTGAGGCTTAAGTGGAAGTCCTTCTAATAGCACTCAAGACTCATTACCCAAAATACTAACCCATCTGACTCTGTCCTTAGTAAACTTCCCTCATCTTGAAAAAATACTAAATAAATAAATAAACAAATAAAATAAAATCAGCAACAGCTTATCCTTGCTACCTCCTTGTCCTGCTCCCTCAGCAACTTCACCCCCGTGCAGTCAAACTTGCTTCTCTGCACACAAAGCGAAGAAAGCCGTAGTATGAATAAGAATGGAAATAGTCAACAAAATTAAGACCCACTGCTCTAAGACAATCTCCTAATAACCTCATATGTATCAACTCACTTAATTTAATTCTGTCAACACACAATCTGTGTAGAAAGTAATATTACTATCACCATTGCCATTCATGGATGTATTGGAGCTAAACCAGTGTGAAAAGTTTAGGAAATATATATATATATGATATCAGCATTTATCTTGCTATTGGCCGGGTCTACTTCTACAAAACAAAACTAAGGGAGAAATGGTTTCATGCGAGAAGGTATTATTTGAGGTTTGCATAATTGACATCTTTATCTGTCAAGTTGCTTGGATAAGCCCAGCAGCCATCATAAGATCATTAGGGAAAGGGTGGTAATAGGTTCAGAGGGCCAATTGCCAATGTTCTAATCATAGGAGAAGCAGCAACCCTGACAGGGGCCTTGGGGAAAATGTATTGCAGCAACTAGAAGAATTTAATGACAAAATCAGATAGGGAAATCAGTACCTGTGCACCAGTGAGCAGGATAATTTCAGCTGGGGGTGCAAATGAGCTTTGATGCCCTCCCTGACACCCATCACTTCCCTGCCCTCTTCCTATTTCTTGATATTACAGCAGCTTAAGAAATCTGAGAGCTCTCAAAGAGATATCTGAGCAAAGATAGATGCAAAAGAGGGATAAAGTCCTCCTTTCATGAATAAAGTAGGTAGGCTTGGCTTAGAAGATCAGGGTATCCTAACCCAGCCCAGAGTCCCCTCCCCTTACTGTTATAAATGGGTTTTAGGATAAGAGTCTTGTGATTTTTTTTCCAGAACCCAAACTTTGCCTTGAATGGGGAGTAAGGCTTGAGGAAGAGAAAGAGAAAGCCTCCTAATTGAAGCAGGATCTAATTGTAAAATCTCCTCTTCAATAAGCCTCTGCATGTTCTGTTTTAATGCAACCAATTACCTGGAGTCTATTTCCTGCCCAGCAGCCTATAGAGAGAAGGGCTGGAGGAGAAAACGGTGTAATGAGAATTGGCCTAGGACTGACCTAAGTGCCTCGCACAAGAGTGTCTTGCCTGGTAGCAAGGAGTCCCTAATTACAACATAGCTCAAATAGCCATGGGATGAGGGAGACCTGAACAGACGCCAGCATCATGAAAAGTTTCTTCTCTATGCACCTTTTTCCCTTCCAGACTGATTAGACATTGGTGGTAAAAAATAAAATATTTTAATTTTGTTATGTTTTCTAAAGAGTGATCTGACACTGCCTAGGCTGGGTAAGCCTGATTTCCCCTGTTCTAATCTTCCTCCAAATGACCTTTACCCAACTGGAAAATCTTCCTCCCCTAAATAGTGACCATTTTCCAATGCCTGATATATCGGATTGATCATTACAATGTTTGAAGATTTTTTCATAGAAAAACTGTTTTTTATTGGTTTTTTAGTTGACAAGTGAAAAATTCTATATGTTTATGGCATAAGATGTGGTGTTTTCATATATTAGGTTATTAAGTATGAAATGTCTGATTTCCTAAAGTACTAAGTTTGATAGTTGATATCTCTGACATTTCACTTTGACACCTCTTATTTTAATTTTATTGTGAAAGTACATCCTCAGTCTTCCAAATGCACAATTTGCTTGTGATTATCTTTCAAAATTTTTTAGAGCAATTTTTGTGAAACCACGGATAAGTCAAAAATTTGTGATATTTTCGAATATGAGTGCAGTCATGGAATCAATGCAGAACAGACAGCTCAAAATATAAATGAGGTGTTTGGGAAGCATGTGGCTAATGAACACACAGTACAGTGATGGTTTGAGAAGTTCTCTTCTGGTAATTTTAATCTTGAAAATGAGCCACATGGGCAACCTGAGATCAAGGTGGATAATGAGCTGAAAGCTGTAGTGGAAACGAATCCATGTCGAACTATCTGTAAATTAGCAGCAAGGTTTGATGTTATTATTCCAACAATATTCAACCATTTGAAACAAACAGATAAGGTGAAGAAGCTGGATAGATGGGTTATGCATGAATTAAACAAGCATCAGCAGAGACATCGTCTCAAAGCTTGCCTTTCTTTGCTGTTATGACATAAAGGCAAACCATTTCTACACCATATTGTTGCATGTAATGAAAAATGGATTCTTTTTGACAATCACAAGCATTCAACACAATGGTTGGATAAAGATGAAGTGCTGCAACACAGTCAAAACTGAATATTCATCAAAAAAAAGCTAATGGTGTCTGGTGGTCCAGCACTGGTATTATCCACTACAGCTTCATGAAACGTGGTCAATCCATTACAGTGGATGTCTACTGCAACCAGTTGGATGAAATGATGAGAAGACTTGCAGGTAAGCAGCTGAGATTGGTCAATAGAGACAGGCCAATCCTCTTGCAAAACAACATTCAGACACATCACACAAACAAAGCTGCTCAAATTTCAGAGGCAGGACTTGGAAATTCTCTGTCATCCACCGTATTCACCAGACCTTGCACCAAGTGATTATCACTTCTTCCTGGCTTTGGATCACTTCTTGCAGGAAAAATATTCAATTCTCCACAAGCTGTGGAAAATGCCTTTTGCAACTTCATCACTACTCACCCTCCAAGTTTCTTAGCTGCTGGCGTAAACAAGCTACTCTTAAGATAGCCAAACTGTGTTGATAGTTTAAGTGCATACTTTTATTAATTGTACTGTTTCTTGTTGGAGATATAATAAACTACACTTTTGATCTGAAATTGGGCATCTCATATTTAATACCCGAAACATGGATACATTGTGGAATGATTAAATCAAGTTGATTAATATAGACTTCACCTCACATACTTAATCTTTTTGTAATGAGAACATTTAAAACCTACTCTCTTAGTAATTTTCAAGTACAGAGTACAATGGAGGTTAGCATGGACATGGGGATGAGGAACGGGGAGATGGTAGTTGAAGGGTACAAAGGTACAGTCAGACATGAGTGCTAAGTCCTAGAGATCTATTGTACATCAAGGTGACTATAGTAAATAACAATGCATTTTATTCTTGAGGTACTATTATACTCAGTTTACTAAATAATACTGATGCACAGAGGTTAGGAAATTCACCAAAAAGCTCAGTTTGTAATGAAAGTTTATATTTATTAAAGCATATTAAGTATTGGGCAAGGGAATAATCACTTTACAAAGAACCCTGAAAGCCACCAGCCATCATTTCAAGTGGAAATTATTACCATTTTCCTTCTTTTTTTTTTTTTTCATAGAGAAAGAATCAGAAACTCAGAATGTTTAAATAACTTGTTCAAACTGACACAAATAGAAAGTGTTACAGGGGTACAACGCAGGCTAACTCAAAGGGCCTCTCTCTCAAATTTCAGGCTGAATTGCTAATTCGCAGAAGCCCCTGGCTCTGAATGCAGGTCTTCTTACTACAAGAGAGGACTGTGAGGCACACCATCTGGGGGATGGTCACGCTTAAAGCTCTGACTCCAGGGGGGAGGAGGGCAACGGCAATATGCATAACCTTAACATTTGTACCCCCATAATATGCTGAAATAAAAAAGAAAAGAAAAGAAAAAAATATGAAACAGAAAGTAAATATGTATATAAAACACAATCCTATGTAGTATGTTATTGGATAAAGTATATATATAAAATTATCTATATTTCAGTAACCTGAAGATTTTTGGTTGCTTTGCATCAGTTTGTTTTTAGCTGGTGGGCGTTCAGATTTGGAGATGCTCAGATGCTCTTATACTCCTTGTCATCATAGAACCTTGGGTGATTTAGAGGTCCTCGAGGAAATTTCTGGATCCCAGAGGAAGGATGCTAGATAGGAATGTGTAAAAAGAAAATCAGCTATTCTTGCTCCCACTACACAGAGTGTTTTAGAAAGAACATAAATGTCTAATGGGTATTTGTGAATTTGCTTGCTGTGTGGTTGTGCAGTGGGAACCTACTCCCACATTTCCCAATGGAAATGTCAATGAAATTCAGAGTAATTATTATGTTTGGTACAGCTATGTTTCTTTTCCTGAAAAATACAAAGAAGTAATGAGTCCTGTGTCAAGATGTTGGCAACACATGGGGACAACAAATTCTCCCTTTTAAATCAACAGCATAACTTACTCCCAATTCAATTGTAAATTGAACACAGAGCTGGCAATTGCACTGACTGATCAATTACACACACACACACACCCCTTCCTATACATAACACAACTGCTGCTGCCATGTTTATGGTAATCTTGTCTTTAGTTATTTAACAAATATTTTTTTCTTTCATTCTAACTGTTTGCTAAGCTTTAGTATCATTTTTAAGTGTTGACATGTCATTACTTAAAGCAGGTAAGCTCTGGATACACATAGAACTTCTATTTTAAAGGGAGAATAAAAATGTTTAAGATAAATCATGTTGGATCCTCATAGATACAATAAAGACAGCATTTTTGGTGTGGTGAAGAGTGACTGAAAGTGGGGGGAAAAGCATTAGAGTAGTCAAGAGAGGTTTTTTGAGAGAAAGAGCCTTGTGACAATAAGAGGGAAGAGCATTCCAGGTATAGGGAAGATAAAGTCCAAAGGCTCCAGGATAGGAATTGGGCTTGGTGTATCCTGTAGAATAGACCATGGTAGCTCACAGTGTAGGAGACAAGGCAGAGAGCAGGAAGATATGAGATTGGGGAGAGGACAGATAATGTAATATTTTGTAGACACGATGAGCGGTTTGTATTTTAGTTTTATAGTAATGTGTAAGCCATTGGAGGGATAAGATTTAATAAATCCTTCATGAAGAATGAACCAAAGATTGTTAAGAGTGGCAACAGAAAAATTAGTGTTACACGTGGGGTGCAAGAGTGAGACTGGTCAGAAAACTTTGATTTAGCAAATACTTTGGAGATAGATTCTAAAAGATTTTCTGTTAAATTGGATGTCAGGTATGAAGAAAAACACACTGCCAAGTATGATACCAGGGTTCCAGTTTAACAAACAGTAAGTTGAACTATATAGAATTGATGCTTCTGCAGAGTGGAACTGAACTAAAAGTAACATGACTTCATGGAGTTGAGCCAGGATTAGGATCTGCAAGGACCCATGAAGCCAGCTATCCAGGGGCTGCTGGCCTGTGTTCTACATGTCCTACAGTCCCAACTATCCAGATCAAGAAATCAGTTAGAATGGAGACTATGATTAGGGAAAAAGGAGTGAAACTAAATAAATCATCTAACCAGATGAAAGAGAATTCCTCCTAACGGTTTTAGGCTGTATTAATGTAACACTTTGCTCAGGAGGAATAAACATCTCTCTTTTGGTTTAACTCTCTAGGTTCATGAATAAACTTAGAAAATAACCCCTAAATGAATGTCATCAATAAATATACAAATCATTGTCACAACAATCCTATGGGGTACCTTTTCTTAGTCCTCTTGGGCCAGAATAGCAAACTACTATAGACTGGGCATCTTATAAACAAATTTTTTTCTCACAGTTTTTCTGAAGACTGAAAAGCGCAAGACCAAGGATCCAGAACATGCAGCATCTGGTGCTTCTTGGTTGATAAACCACTGTCTTCATGCTGTGTCCTTACATGGCTGAAGGGATGAGGAAGTTTTCCTAAGTCTCTTTTATAAAAACACTAATTCTATTAATGTGGACTTTTCCCCCATGTCCTAATTGCCTGCCAACGAACTCGTGTTTTAACGCCATCATGTTGATGATTAAAATTTCAATATATGAATTTTCAGGCAGTCATGGAAGACACAAATATTTAGTCTGTATCACTCTGTGCCTGCTCTACCAAAATTATGTCTTCCTCACAAAAAATTAATGCAAAATGCATTAATTCCATCTCAACATACCCTAAAAGTCTTGACATTTTTCCAGCATCAACTGAAAAATCTAAAGTCCAAAGTCTCATCTGAATATCACCTAAATCAGGTATGGGTGAGACTTAAGGTCTGATTCGTACTGAGGCAAATAGCTCTTCAGTTGTGAATCTTTAAAACCAAACAAAATATGTACTTCCAAGACACTGGTGTCACAAGCATAAGCATAGGATAGACATTTACATATCAAAAGGGAGAAATACAAAGAAGAAAGATGTATTAGGTCCCAAATAAGTCCAACATATAAAGCAAACTGTGAGATTTTAAGGCTCAGGAAAAATCCTCTTTGGCCCTATGCTGTACCCCAGGCTTATTGGGGTGGTGGTCCTGTCTGTGGTCCTGCCTGGTCCTGGTGGTCCAGCCCCACTAGGGTAAGGGTTCTGCCTTCTAGAGCCTCTGGGCTGGAGATTCTGCTCATACAGCTCTACCCAACAAGGGTTACCACCACATGGCTCTAAGTGGCCCCATCCCCACAGCTCTAGGCAGAGCCATTTGGCCTATTAAAAGAAAGGCAATGGACCATGCTTTCAAACTGAAGAGCTGGCCCTGATGATGTCTGAATCATTTTAAACACTGTTATTGCCTTGCCTTGAAGAATAGCTGATGTTCTCAGCTGAATGACTCTATGGTCCTGTCCTGTAAAATCCAAGAAGTCTGACAGCCTCCTTTCATTTCCTCTTGTTGCCTTTCCCTTTACTTAAAACTGGCAATATTTCTTCTGGATTGACTGATTAAGTCTATGGTTCACAGCCATATCTATCTCTCTATCAAATGGTTGCTTGACCACAACTTTAGTGTTCTCATTTTTCGCACTATAGATAGGTTGAGAATTTTCCAAATCTTTAAGTTCTGTTTATTGTTTGCTTAAAAATTTTCATCTTTAAGTAATTTTTCCATTTTTATATTTTATAGTAAGCAGTCATAAGGACCCAAGCTACACTTTCAACAGTTTGCTTAGAAATAGAATCAGTTTAACATCTGATTTCATTGCTTACAAGTTTTATCTTCCATGAAACACTGGAACATGAGCACAATTTATCCAAGTTTTTGCCATTTTATAACAAAGATTACCTTTCCTGTAATTACCAATAACACATTTCTCATTTCTGTCTGAAAATCTTGAGCTAGAAATTCAAAATCATTCTTCTCTTTTACTACTTTATCCAATGATATGAGAAGCAACCCAACATTACCATATTTGTTAATTTCACAGAAATGTTTGAAAGTGTCATATAGAGTGTTACCTAGTTCTTTGCTTCTTGTAAGTGGTTGATTAGGAACATCCAGTGTAGATATTTTGCATATTTCTGTAAACAGTTCACACCATGGACTCTCAGTATCCTCTTTATTACTGGAAATAGAATCATTAGCATCTTTAAGTTCTAATCAGATTAGATAGCCAATTC
>VSMD01103043.1:0-66113 GCA_008750895.1 Mirza zaza | reverse complement strand
GTATGCATGGGTGTGTGTGTGTGATGGTATGCATGGGTGTGTGATTGTATGCATGGGTGTGTGTGATGGTATGCATGGGTGTGTGTGATGGTATGCATGGGTGTGTGTGTGTGATGGTATGCATGGGTGTGTTCGTGTGATGGTATGCATGGGTGTGTGTGTGTGATTGTATGCATGTGTGTGTGATTGTATGCATGTGTGTGCGTGTGATGGTATGCATGGGTGTGTGTGTGATGGTATGCATGGGTGTGTGTGTGTGATGGTGTGATGGTATGCATGGGTGTGTGTGTGTGTGATTGTATGCATGGGTGTGTGTGTGTGATTGTATGCACGGGGCTGTGTGTGTGTCAGGGAAAGAGAAGAGATGGGAATAGCAAGAACCAAAGGGATGGGGAAGCACAGCTGATATTGAATCACAAACTGAAATCTGCCTTTAGATAGCAACACTGTGTGTGTTTGTGAATTTACTGCCTGTTTATTGGCTGGATAAATAGTCAATATCTGTTTATCAGAGTATCTATTATCAGAAAACTGTTTGTCAGAATATCTATTATCAGAAAACTCCTAAGCCTGTCCCAGACTCACCCCATCTTCTCCCAGCTTCTCTGCTCCTGGGTTGGTTCTTCTAAGCTTACGACGGTGGGATTAGGTAGCATGAGGGTATTACAGAGAGTTAAGTCAAGGTGCAAAGATCCTTTCATCTATTGCAACGAAGGCAACTGGACAACTCACAGGAACAATATTCAGCTCCGTATTCTCAACTTCTGGTGAGTTTGAGCAGCATATAATTAAAGGGTGTTGGAAGGTTGATCTGGCTCTAAAACCAAAAAATAGAAGAAGAGAACATGCTGGACCTAAGGGCCTGGGCTGGGGCTGGGCGTGAAAATGGGAAAGAACATGTAGGAGACGCACCCAAACCTTTAATGCTATGTGACAAGCTAATAAGTGAAACTTGATTATGACAAGGTCACTGCAAACCTTGATTACTGAATTCATTTAGAAGGAACCCCAGACTGACCCTCCCTGTGTGTGACTCCACGGCAAACAGTTTTCTGGGAACGGAGGGATCTGGAGCATGAAACAACCACAGAGCAAACAGTTCTTTACTCTCAGGATGTGCTTGAAGCCCTGGCCCAGGCTCTAGGAGGCTGATGTGAGTGTGAGGGTGGGCGGAAAGCGAGCAGGCAACAAGCATGGGAATGACCACAGAGCAGTGTGGGCGGCTCAGCCTCCTCCCTTTGAGGTTAAAGTGTTTGTTTACTCCATTCTGCAGCAGGGTACTTGCTGGATTTTTTTTTTTTTTTATGGCTTTAGTTTGGGTCTTTCTTGGCTCTCCACGTTATTGATTCTCTCTGCCCCAGCAGGACCCTGGGTGACATATAGGGGTCCAACTCTATGGTTAGAGAAAACAGTATTCCTCTCCTATCTCCCTCCACCCTCTTTCTTTGTCCATCAACATTAGCCTTGTCTGTCTATATCTTTGCTGAGAAAAAGGGAACTGAAAGTCTAGAGTGATAGCAGCAGCAAGAGAGACTGTCTCAAGAACCTTCTGAAGTTGCTCTTCCTTAGCCAGAATTTATGGCGGATCATCCTCTGTAGCTTTATATAGCTGAGCTTTGCTGCCTGGGGTCTAAGTTGACATTAACTCCACTTCCCTACAAAACTATGCCTTGAGATGTTCCTGTCTATGGCCATACCACCCAGAACACGCCTGATCTCGTCTGATCTCGGAAACTAGGCAGGGTCAGGCCTGGTTAGTACTTGGATGGGAGATATTCCTTTGCTGCATCCACTTCTCTCTGCAGAAGAACACTTTGTCATCTTCAAAAGGGGAAGGCTAACATTGCTTTATAAAGCAGGAAAACATTCTGCCTCACAAAGGAAGGAATTACTTGACACTTTTGGAGGCAAAACTATGAAACCTTCTCTTATAGCTAAAAGCAAGTCTGATACTAGATTTAGGTCAGGGATAAGCTCAGGCTTTGGTGATAGCTGTGAGCAATAGGAATATGCTTCCATGGCAGGAAAGGGTCGTATTTGTGCTGTTCTTCCCAAAAGTTTTGCAGAGAGAACTGGAGGGTAAATCTATGACAGAAACTCTATAGGGATTTGTTGACTGTTCTAGCTACTTACCATAATGCAAATCCTAGGGACCACGAGGATCCAGGGATTAGCCTGGTGACTGTTATGTAACTCTTTCTAAGGAGTATTCTTTTATATAATGTATCAAACTTAGAATTAGACATAAACTCTACCTAAGCCAAGGGGTATAACTTCCAAATTATATAAAATGTGCAGAAGAAGCCTACAAGACAAAAGGGGAAGTGTAATCAGGAAGTCAAGTGTGATTTTTAAATTCTTTGGGGCTGCTGTTAGCTGTGCCAGAGGAATTCAAGGAAGGCTTCTTAAAACAAAATTTTAAGACCAGAAGTAAGTTAATAGTTGGGGTGTTTGAGGGAAGTAGAGGATTTCCTAGCAAGTGCTAATAACAGTTGCCTCTTTGGTGGGTGTTGAGAGGTCTAGAGAGAAGGAGGTGCCCCAGGAGAAGTGGGTGCAGAGTCCCGGTGAGCATATGTCATAACTATAGATTTGTTCACATGGCTTTCTTGACTCCCAGAGTGTTTATTGTATACTAACTTTCTTTTTTTTTTTTTTAGCACTTTGTACTGGTCACTCTACTTACATTATCTCCTTCAATTTTCCTCATTACCCTAAAAGGAAGGTATTATTTGATTCATTTTATAGGTGGAATGAGGCCCATAGAGGGTTATGCAATTTGTCCAAGGTCACATGGGCAGTTTTATGGAGCAGGAATTTGAAACTCATCTATTTGATTCTAAAGAGCACGCTCTACACTGGGTTACCCTCAAAGGGTACCATGACTGATTAGGATAATGTTAGGCCCTTATATTATAGAACTCTGGATCCAACATAATAGGATCCTAGTTAGGGTTGCCAGATGAAACAGGATATGCCCAGTTAAATTTAAATTCCAGAGAAACAACACATGATTTTTTAAATAAAACTAAACAAACTTTGTTTAGTAAAACAAATGATTAGTTTTTAGTATATGTACATACCAAGAAATATGTGGGATATATGTTTACTTTTACTAAAAAATCATTTATTGTTTTCCTGAAATTCAGATTTAACTGGGTGCCTTACATTTTTTTTTCCTAAATTTTGTAATCCCAATCTGAATAGGCTTTCCAGATGAGAGAAAAGAAAGTTCATGATATTTTACTACTTTGAAAAAACTGGAGAGTCAAAAATACTTGCTCCAAGAGAAGCCTCCTCTGTGGCTTTGGCAGAGCCAGGATGTGTCAGTCACCGGTGGTCCATTCTGAACAGAATGCTACTTGGGGCTGCCCACCACCGATTCCCGTGGTCGCAACCACATTTGGGAGAAGCACAAACCTTGCCTGTTGACCAGGACTAGAGAGGGCCCTCAGCACAAGAATCGAATTCAGTGAGCAGAAAAGCCAGCAGGAAGTTTCCTAAAGCCATTGAGGACTTTGGGAGGTAAAGACCAGCTAGTGCCTGCTCTGTGGTCTAATGGAGAAGTCACAGGGTCAGGATCTCATGACCCAGGGTTCAGGGTATTCATTCGATGTCTTCATTAATTTAGTCACTCATTCAACAAATATAATATATATGGCACATCTACTATGCGCCAGGCACTGTTGTAGGTTCTGAGACTACAGAAATAAGCAGAAACTGGAAAGGCAGCCTCATGAAGCATATTCCAGCAGGATAAAGGCCAGATTCTCAGCATGAGCAGGGATCCAGGCACCTGGCTTGGCCCACTGTCCCTGGTACCAGCTCCCAGATTAGCCAATGCATTTCTATTGACCAAATTGAGGACTGGAAGGAGAGAATGAACATAGTAATTGGGGAAAAGAAAATAAGGAAAAAATATCTTGGAGGAAAGGATAATGACTTAAACTTTATTTTCAAGGAAATAAAAAAAAAAGTTATAAGACTTGAGGGATGAGCAGTGTGGCAGGAAAAGAGAGCTTGTGCCAGAGGCTGTCATGGGGGATTGCTGCTAAGAACCTTAGCATAAATCTGTGCTAATGGGTGGAAGGAGGAATCCTGTGCACACAAAGCTCGCAGGCACCAGATTATAGAACGGGTTGGCACAAGGTAAGATGTTAAAGCTATTTGGAAGTTCTTTGGGGCTTCTCAGAATCTTCTTTCTGAATATTTTGTCAATTGTTGTATAAGAAAAGGAGAAAAAAACACCAATGTCATCCTAAAGCTTAGCACATTTATTTTTAAAATTTATCTTGTCAATAATATTTGATTTGTATTTGAAGAGTGGCAACATACATTTCTGTAGCCAAAATAAAGTCTGGGAATCCCATACTGGATAGGTCCATGATTTAGATAAAAGAAAATGTTGAAGATTTGTGAGAAACATGTGGCTACACAACCTTACGTGGAGTCAAAGCACAAACTTATCACTTAATCTCCCTGCATTAACTTCTCTGTGTGTGTGTGTGTGTGTGTGTGTGTGTATGTGTGTGTAGATGTGTTGAATATATTCAGGGGTGTTGGTGCCCCTAGTTCAGTGTTCCTCCTACCCAGACAACTACATTGTCACCTTCCAGAATTAAGACAAAAATCTCTGCATCATGAGAAGATTAAACAAAATAAGGACTGGACAGGAACAGTGCCAGTTTAAAAATGCTCAACAAACATTTAGAGTCAGGTTACTTTGTAGCTGGATGGAAGAATACATAAAGCTTACAGAATCTATAAAAGATCTGAAAGACTGGAAATATGATTGAGTTCATTTTTTCGCCCTTATGAATGGCGGCACTGGTGATCACAGAAGGGACGTTCACCATCATGATGAAGTCACCTAGAACGCTAGTGGCAGATTTATTGGAACAACAGATCTACCTAGATTTTACAGTTTGCACCCCACTACTTTGAATGCCTCCATCGATTTATACCATATTTTCTTAAAGATCCCTATCCCTTCAAAAGATGATAATTTCTCCACTTTTGTGTCAACATAAAATACTGAGCTTCTTTATCAAAGTACTTTTCTTCCCCAGTCTACACAGAAGATCTAATAATAACCATTGCTCCCTGTGACTTTGAAGGGTCTTCTTTTTCTCTCTCATTGTCTAAGGAGCCTGAAAGGGGAACATCAGCCACCCAAGGACTGTCAAGATGAGTGACAGCACTACTTTGGTTCCCCCAGCTTCAAACCAGGGTCCCACCACCCCACGCAAAGGCCCCCCCAAGTTCAAGCAGAGGCAGACTCGCCAGTTCAAGAGTAAACCTCCCAAGAAAGGTGTGAAAGGGTAAGATCAAAATGAAAAAGAAAACTTTCTATTGTTTTTTTCCGCACAGGGCTATTTTGGTTTTGAGACATTAATGCTCACAATATTAAACAGACTTACAAAAATTTCAACCTGATCCTCTATTTTCCTTTCTAACTTAACCTTTGCTGAATGGTGTCTTTAGTCCTGGAATCTTTTCCCTCTCAACTCCCAGGTCTATGGTCAAATTTAACATGGCAAATAGAGGCTTTTATGATAACCTTTGACTTGGCCTTCCAGACTTTTCTTGACCAGTCCTCTTCACTGGCATTCCTTATGCTTTAATCTGGGATACTAAACCACTGGCCATTTCCATAGAATGGTTTATTTTTATGGCTTCAAATTTTATGTCCTTAGTTCTTCATTTTTTTTCTTCCTCTCCTTGGCAAAATCTTATTCACTTCTTAACACACAACTTCATTTCTTTTAGAAGCTGCTACTGATTCTCTTAAACAAGTTTTATCATTACCTTCATGTTTGCATTTTGTATATTTAGCTACCATAACTTACTTTATATTATGTCTATCTATTTATTATATCCGTTCCCTGAGACTAAGACCACCCAGAGAGAATTCGTTTTTTTTGTTTTTTTTTCTTAACTCTCGTGCCTAACACAATGCCTGGTATGTAGTAGATGCTTAGTTAATGCTGTTGACTAAATAAACAAATGGGTGAATTAATCATTTTAATGCCTTTCATATTGCTTTGTCATTTCAATTTTTATGTTAAAAAGTGGAGCTTGACTAAATTGTCACACTGATAATTCCAATTCTGGCTTTCAATTGTCTTAGGCTAAGTTCCTATGGGGAAGAAATCTCTCTCCACTGGGATACACTAAAACCTAACTAAGTGACTTTTTATTTGCTCCAGATCAATGCAAACAAATGGAGTTTCTCAAATACAAACACTTAAACCTTTTATTTTTCCCCTTTCAGTCAAGAAACTCTTTATGTAACTCTAGGATCCTTTTGCTCTGATTTCAGCGAATTTCTCTTTTATTTTTTTTCCATAGGTTTGGAGATGACATTCCAGGCATGGAGGGGCTAGGAACAGGTGAGCCACCCACAGATTTAAATGAAACTTTGCACTAGGGGTTCCACCTTTTTATACACTTCATGCCTCAAGGGGTACTTGACAGTTATAAGAAATACCTACGGCAGAAGATCCTTTGAAGCCATAAAAATGTGGGGATTTAATTTAGCCTCCTAAGTATATGTGTTGCCCAGATGCAAAAACCCTAAAAGATATCAGAATAGGCCCAAAGTTCAACGAATCCTCTTGTTTTGTTAAACAACCTTTAAGGGCATATAATAAGGAATTATAGACTTTTATGGCAAAAATATTCCCAACTTTACTTTTTCAGGAGAGAAATCTGAGACATAGAGTAATTGACAATCTGAAGCCACTGAGTTAGCTACTGGAAATAATGGTGGGGCCTGGAGCTCTCTCCACTCTACCACTCCGTTACTAGCTTCCTCTATTTACACATTCTCCTGCACCCAGAACAGGGTCCTATAGACATGGAATGCTTGCAATATAATTTTTTTAATCGGCTACAATATTTTTATTTATCAGGTAATGAATGCAATTACTGGATATTGTTTTTTAAAACATAATAGACTTTATCTCTTAGGGCAGTTTAAGATTTATAGGAAAATTAAGCAGAAAGTACAGAGAGTTCCTATAAATCGTCCCTACTACCTCCCTCCCCTTGTTCATAGTTTCCTTTACTTATGAACATCTTGCATTAGTGTAGTTCATATGCTGCATCTGATGAGCCAATATCGATATATTATTAGTCTGTTAACTAAAATTGATAGCTTACATTAGGGTTAATTTCATGTTGTACAGTTCTAAGGGTTTTGATAAATGCATGCATATATCTACCGTTATAGTGTCATACAGAATAGTTTCACTGCCCTAAAAAATGCCCTGTGCTCCACATGGCTATACTTCCCTCCCCCTAAAACCACGACAGCCACTAATCTTTTTACTGTCTCTATAGTTTTACCTTTTCTTGAATGCCATATAGTTAGAATAATATGGTATAAAGCTTCTTTTACTTAACAATATTTATTTTTCTCCATGTCTTTATGTGACTTGATAGCTCATTTCTTTTTATTGTTGAATAATACTCCACTGTAGGGTTGTACCACAGTTTGTTTATCCCATCGAGGGATGTCTGGTTGGTTGCTTCCACATTTTGGCAATAATGAGTAAAGCTGTTATAAATGCTTGTGTGCAGGCTTTTGTGTAGACTTAAGTTTTCAATTCATTCAACGTACTTTTGATAAATGATGGCATTCATAGCAATCAGTGTCTTTACCAACCAGTCCTCAATGTATCTGCTTTGTGCAGTCAAATGCCACTCCTGGGATCTCAAATAAATTTTCTAGCCATCTTACAAAGCTCATTTGCCATTCTCCTAGATCAGCTACTTCTGTATTTTGGGCAGGTGCATACAAGACTAGCAAATTAGCCTTAGGCTCTAGAAGATATACTTGACTCTGCCAGCATATTTGGAATAATGTCAAGAGGTTTAGACTGAGGAGATGTCTGAGGTCTTTGACCTGGTTCTAGTCTCATCTCTACAACTGTGTGATTATTTTGCTGGTTGTTTCATCTCTCTGGGTGTTATCCAGTTTCTCTGGTACTCTAGGGTAATAACATCTTATTGTTCGAAATTAAGGGGCTGGATCAGATAATGCCTTGAGATCACTTCTCAATAAGCAATTGGAAAAGGAACTGAAGAGCAAACACAGAATCCCAAGGAATCCATCTGGACTGGCCAGGAATCCCTCTGGAGGAAGGAGACTGTAGATACCCCTACCAGGGGATTTAAAGCACTGCTATTTCTCATTTTAAGCCTTGGCCTTACTAGAATTCCACTTCTGTTCCCTCCTTAGTGATTGTGCTTTGGGTAAACTCAGTGAGCTGTACCCCACAGGGAGCCCCCAGTCAAAAGCTGAGAGTTGCCTCCCCAAAGAGTATGCAGAATGAAACCAAGGGAGATGCCTGGAGGGCAGCAATTAAGCAATGGTCTGATTCTTGGGCCACAGGGCCATTCCAGATAACTGCCCAGTCTGGACAATGAGCAGCAGAGAGGAGTGAGAAGTCTGTCTTTGTGAGCAGAGGAGCCTATCCTTAGGGTGAGGTTGGCTTACATGTTCTTCTGTGTCTTGCAGACATCACGGTGATTTGTCCCTGGGAGGCGTTCAGCCACCTGGAATTGCACGAGCTTGCTCAGTTTGGGATTATCTGAGACACCAGAAATTCTGCCACTCTCAACAGCATCTGCTGTAACTTTGATTACTTTTGTCCTAACGATCTGCCAGAGTTTTGAAATTCTGCTGTTTGGAAGTGGTTTCTTTGGCTTACAAGGTCATTTTCCATCAGTTACTACTGAGAGTTCTCTTAGTGTCAATCTCTCCTACAGCGTAGCTCAGCTCAGAATAGTGGATGAAAATGTTTTGTCAAAGCATTTCAAACTTTATCACTTTTTCCTATTAGCTGCTTAGAAGTTCAGCAATATTTCTCTACATTTCATTTATGTGTAAGTCCTTCAAAACTGTTTTTGCTAGGCATTCATTATGATTAGAAGACTTTTAAGATAACATTTATTTCACTCCCCTTCCTTTTTATTTAATAAAGGAGATATTTACCTTGAATCTTATGGTGAGGTTGTGTTAAATGCTATATGCAAAAATCTGATACCCTATTCTGAGAACCGGTTAAACAAAGAAGGCACCGCTATAAGGGAAATAAGCACAGTGCATGCATAAGACCGCAGGATTGAGATTCAAGTTCTAATTCTGTTTGCAAATTTGTAACTTGTGCAGTTTCTGGGTCTACGTTTTATTAAACTTCATTTCAGTTTGTCCCAGAGCTCCTATGAAGTTCTAAATTGCACCATTCTAAGTTGGTGGAAAACTGGAGATTTCAACTCAGAATTCTGACAAGGTGGCTGTTAGGATGGAAAGTCTAGTAGGTGCTCTTGGCACAGGGAGAGTTTCTTATGCAGACATTAGAATACATAAAAGTAAAAAAAGTTTATCTTTTTAGAAGAAGAGAGAGAATGGGAAAGAGGAAAGAGAGGGAGAGCAGGAAGATGGCGTGGCATCCCAAAGAAAGAAAAAGGGGTCCAGCCCTGAGGCCAGTGGCTTGCTGATTTTAAGGGGGACGAAGAGGAAAAAAAAGTAGTGATGGCTGTCAGTTGATAACAAAAGCAGCAGCAGAATGTCGAAGTCCAAGAGTTGGTTTCCCCACCTTTCCTTGGAGCCGGGATTATTGGGATTATCGCAGGAGACGTGACTCTACCCTCAAGATGTGGTTGAGGCTGTAGCTTGTTCTCCTGATGTTTACTCGGGAACTCTGTAAAAGCAGATTCTCGAAAAACAATTTTAAAGGAAAAGATTTACACCTCTTTTCCATCCGTTCAGCTGTTTTCGGAAGTTGTGCAAAACAGAACTCTCGCCAGCTGCCTGTTAGTGGGAGAGCTCATAGGATTGATCTTTAACTGTTACTAGGAAATTGCGGGAGTAGGTATTTTCCTGTCACTTTTGCAAGGCCACCCCTTGCCGTGGCCTTTTGCATGCTCTGGTTCAGGAAGGTTTCTCCTCGCAGCACCCCCTCAATGAAATTATTCTGTCTAATGGCTTAGATGGGAGTCACAGGTTATTTCTACACACACTGACTGGCTTTGTGTACATCTATAGAAAATCACCTTTAAACTGTCCATGGAAAATATTTATATGCTGTAAAGGTTTAGATTCAGGTATGAAGGACAGGTAGTTGAACCCTCTTAATAAAATGATGGTTTGCCCCACCCCTGAAGTTGTGTCAAATGTAATGTGCTCACAGCTGTCTTTTCCCAATACTTTCGAGGCAATTGCACAATTCAAATGCTGCCTCTATCTGATTTGGATGCTTTGCTACTCACAGCATGACTTTCTTCATTTCAGTTTTGTAATCTGTGGTAAAAGAATGGAGTAAATTAACGGAAAAGAGAAGCAGGATGATAGAGAGGAAAGGCATTCAAGTTCTAGTCCTGTCTCCACTAGTAAATTGTTCTGTAATTTTGGACAAAGATCCCAACATTTGCACCCTCCAGGGTGCCTGAGTTAGATGACCTAAGGTTATCAGCCTGGTAGGGATACACTCTGTGACTTTGAGATCCTCAGAGTCTCAAGTGTGAGAATTGGAGGAGCTCAGCACTTGAGAGAATTTCTGTTGTCACAGGCTCTGTGTTAACTATTGCACAAATAATCAGCTTACCTTCTGGACAGAAAATTAGAAGTACAAAAGAAAAAGTAAGGTATAAATTGAAAAGTGGAGGCATAACATGCAGGAAGGCACAGTGGTAATGTGTGCTTTCTCCTCTAGCAGGAACTCCTGCCTTCACCCATGCACCTGTTTTCCTTCCTGCCAAAGGAGCCCAGAATCTTGAGCAGGCGGTTCCATTCAAAAGCAGGTGGCTTCAGGCACCACTGTTCATCCTAGATGTCAGTCAGAGAGGTCTGGCTTCTTCTCCAGTGGGGCGAGACGCTGGTCCACATTCAGCTTGCTTTGCAAATGTTTCTCTAAACACGAAACAGTAATGTTGAGGACCCAGAATGCACTCAAGGGAACATATCTGATGGCCAAGGTGGAGAAGGATCTGGAAACCATCTACATGAAGAATTGTTGAAGGAACTGATAATATTTGTCTGAGAGGGGAAAGTGATCACTGCCCGAAAATATTTGAAAAGTTGTAGTGCTGAAACGAGATGAAGTAGACCTCCTCAGGGTCCAGCACTTAGTGGTAAGCTGGAGTAGGTCAAATTTAAAGCCCATTCAAATGCTAGAATTGTATTATTTCTGTTCCTAAATTCTAATTCTATCATTTGTATTAAAATGATATTATGAAAGAGGTCTACTTCATCTCGCTTCACCATTACAATTTTCAAATATTTTCTTTAATAAGAAATAGGAATCCCCTTAATATAGAAACAAAATATATGAAAGAGCTAAAGATAAATTATCGTCCCAGTCAGAGTCTTAGAAGCAAAGAAATGACAAACTCAAACAAAGTCATCGAGGAAAGTTTATCAAAGGAACTATTTACAAAGGCTTGGAAAGAGTTAGGGGAAAGCTACAGAGGCTGGTAGAGTAACTTGGGGCTGGTGACAGCAAGAGAGCCATTGCCAAGCCCAGGCCTGAAGGGACACCAAAAGATCAGCTTTAACTCTAAGAGAGGGCCCCATAACAAGGTATGGGACATAGTAGAGGGACACAGCCAACCCACAGTGATACTGTGAGTAACCAGGAAGGGACAGGGTTGGGGAGAGAGATGAAGTTAATACATACACCAATGTTGTTCTTCTCCCATTCTTGCAATAGCTAAACCCAACCGGAAGTCTGAGAGCAAAGGTTCTCATTGACACAGCCAGCAGGTGGAGAGGGTGGAGAGCAGATGTAAAGCAGGAAAGGAGAAACATCCAGCACAGCTGTCGCATCGAAGAACAGATACTATTTGTCAGTCAGTGATTTTTAGTAGAAGTTGGGAAATAGCACACATATGTATTAAATCTCCAGAAGTGATTCTGATGCAAAACAGTGGAGTGGAGGAAGGGCTACATTATGTAGGAAAAACACAAGAGACCACAGAGAACAATACCAGAAGTAATTTATTATAAAATTTTAGGGCTTGGAGAATTTTTAATAGCCTTCAGACATTTTTCTGATAACAAGAGCCATTGAGAATCTCTTGTTAAAAGCACACAAAATTTGGCTCCCACTCCAGATTTTCTGCATAAGAATCTCCAAAGGAGAGATCTTGGAGTCTGTATTTTTAATAAGGCGATTCCTACATTTGTGCCAGTTTAAAAACGCTGATGTGGTCTGAGCCTACATTTTACACATTAGGAATGAGCTAATTTCTTAACTTGTTACAACCCAGTGACCAGTTTAACCTGTTCTGCTTGTCTCCAGTAACACATGTGGGATGTGTGAAAGAGGGGTTAACATTCCCGCTGTCTCTCACTGTTTTGTTGGCTGATAAAATAGGCACTCACCGCTCCACACCTAACCCAGTTAGTGCTTCTCCAATGGCAGAGAATGGCAGAGAGCTCAGGAGGTATGTGTTGGACTGGAGCAATTCCAAGAACGTAGGGCTGAACAAGCACCGTGACTGCCATCGCCTCACACAGCCAACGTCCCTCCATAGCTTGGGTCACTCTCTGACCTCTGTTGCCTTCTGACTGGAGTAGGGGGCGAGCAGGTAGGGGGAGAGGCAGGTGGAGGCAGCAACTTCCTTATCTTCCACCCATTTCCTGTTTGTTCCAACCTCAGGTAGAAGCTGAGATCCATGGCAGTGGCAACGCATGCACTGATACCCATTCTCAGTAGACTTCAGTTGCACGACAGCCAGGCAGAAAAGAGTGTGTAGGGAGAAACCACTTCTCCTCCTTGAGTCTCACCCTAGGCGTGATGCTCAGTGGTTCACACAACTGCCACTGTGCAGTCGACCTCTACTGTGAGAAAAGCAAGAATTGCCACAACTTGAAGGAAAGAGGGAGAGTATTTTCTCAACAACAAAGGAAGTGGAGGGAAAACACACAGAGAGGAATAATCAGTAAGACCAATACTTAGGACAAGAGAAGAAAATGATCAGGTAAGATTGAACACCATAAAAACTAATCTGATGAGAACTAAGCAAATGTGACATTGAATTGTTTCAAAGGGAGAAACAGGACTTAGGTTTTATAAAAGGCTACAAGGGAAGGCTCATACAGGCCACAAACATTGTGTGCATGTATAAAAAGAAAATAAAAATCTCACAACCACATCTCCCAATTCATTATGCAAAAGAAAAGGAAAAGGATTGGCTCCACAGATCATTCACTAAGGAGATTCCTCGCTGGCCTCCCATGAGGAGGGCATGGAAGTGGTAACTTTAAGTCTACCGGCTAAGTCTAGCTCCTAAAACTGTTCTATTCCACACTAATAATGAATTACAAGTTTATCTTCTCAGGCGCAGAACAGAGACAAGACAGAACCAAGCATTCTTCCACCTAGCTGGGGACATCTACATAATCGATGCTTCCTTTGCTCCATTTGTCTTTTCTAACATTCACCTTACCGTATGTAAAATGTAGATTTTCCTGGGTCCCATAAGAATGTAACCATTTGTCTCACTACATACCCAACCTCTGCCTTTTTTTTTTTCTTTCTGTATGTCCTGCTTCCTTTCAAATACTGAAAATTCCAAATTCTCCTTCAGAAAAACAGTCACTGGTTTGTCTGTGGCTTGTGTTTCCATTGACCGAGATTTTTGCCTCAGTCACTTATTTTGGGTCGACACATGTATGAACTAGCATAGTGCTTTTACAACACTAGGGCAGAGTTGGATTAATGCAAACTGAAATTTTTAAAAGCAAGAATCATAAGCTGATTGCCAACATCAGTCACATTATCTCCTTTCGGTGAAAACAACTGGGAGGACTCAGTTGTGCCTGGCTCTCCTACAAAATACCTGCCAGATAAGCAGATAATTAGATAACTCACTTTTCTTCTGTGGCCTCAAATATTTGAGAATACAACAAAGATCCTGGAGTAAATGGTCACCAAGATTCCTTTCAGCATAGAATTCCAAAAAAGAAGCAATAAAGCTAAAATATATTTCAAACATGAACAAATTGTTCCCTTTATGGCCAGAAGTCATAAGGCACAGAGCCTCAGTGTCCTGTTCTTTTCAGATTGTTTAGCCACTTTCCTTGCATCGTTCTACGGGGCCCAGTAATAAAGTCAAATCGTGTATTTACTGCCACCTGCTGTAAGGAATGAGAACTGCAACACTAGAAAGGCATTAGCTAATTCTTTTAGCTAATTAGCTAATTCATAACTAATTAGCTAACCATTAGCTAATTCTGAATTTGCTCCCATTCGTTGACCAATAATTGTTGTACTGCTTGGGTATGGAAAGGCAATCTATACGCAGGATAAGCACTAAAAGGGCATACAAATGAACATAGTACAAGGTAAGTCTTATTTCCTACCACTGCCCTACATCTCACTCCCATTGTCAGTCCATCCTTGTTACCTGTTTTGTGTGAATCCTTCCAGAGACATTCTATGCATAGACACACTCATGTGTACACGGCTTTTTCTTTGAACAGTGATAACTATTCTATACCTTGCATTTTAAACTTATTTCTTAGTGGGGGTTCCTCCATGTCTACACATTTTGATCTACCTAATTTTCTAAATAGCTATCTAAGTCTCATTTGTATGACTGAAGTCTAATTCATTTATTCCGTCTCATACTGATGGACGTTGTGGATATTTTTGGACTTTTAAATCTCTTCTCAAATGTATTTATCTTATAGTTGCATATGTATGCCACAATTGCACAGATTTATCTGTAGGATAAATTCCTAGTGGTAGAATGGACAGATTTTGAAGGATATTACCATGTTCACCTCTGAAGAACTTGTAATCACTAATGTGACATTCACAATTTATGTATATTTTTTCTAATACTCAGACTTGCACAAAATATTATTAAATTTTTTTTTTTTTGCCTGAGATTGAGCAAGTTTTCATCAGTTAAAAGTCGCTCATGTTTGTCAGTGAGTTGTTTGCTCATGTGCTTTGCCTATTTTTCTGAGACAGCTGATTTTGTACTGAATGATAACATGTATGTGTATCTATCTATCACTATCTAAAAGGAAGTACTGGTTTGTCATATCTGTGGTACAAATGTTTTTTCCCATTTGGCTTCCTACTTTTTGACTTTCATTTATATTATTTTTTTTTTTACCACGTAGACATTTCAAATGTCTTATATAGTCAAATTTAGCAATTTTAAGGACTTCTGCATATTTTATGTTACTAAGATTTTTCATTCCATTTTTTTAAAAAGCATTTTTTAATATTTTTTCCCAGTAGTTTTTTTTTTTTCATTTTTTACTTTAAATCGTTGATCCATCTGAAAATTATTTTTGCAGAAAGCATTTTTTTCTGGTAGGTATCCAGATATCCTAATAGAATTTATTTATTAAATAATCTATTTTCCCACTATTTTACTGAATTTCCACATTTATCACGTGTGACTCTATTTCTGTACTTTCCATTAAGTTACATTGATCTGTCTACTCATGTTTAAATAGCTACCAACTTCAGAGTATGCTTTAAGATCAAACAGAACTTTTGCCTTTTCATTACACTTCTTTTCCACATGCTTTCTGGATATTAGTGCACGTTTAGTTTTCCATTTACAATCTGGGATCAACTTTTCTAGCTCCCTCCACTCCTGTCTCCCTCCCAACCCCTACACCCATACATAAAAATCTCTTAGTAATTTTATTGGAAACATATTAAGTACAGTATTAAGAAAGAATTGATATCTTTATGTTATCAAAGTTTCCTATCCAATAACAGGAAACTATTCAAGTATGATGCACTTGAATAAATATACTTATCCAAGTATTCTTTTAAATATTTTAGTAGTGTTTTAAGATTTTGGTCACATAGTACTTTATATTTCTTGTCAATTAATTTCCATTATAAATAGCACTATATCTCATAATTGGTTATTGTTTGTGTATAAAAAAATCAACATTTATAGATTAACTGCATACCAGCTAATTTAATGAGTTCTTAGATTATTTTTCACTTTATAATTTGGGAGTTTCTAAATATACTGTTATAAATTAATACATTTTTCTTTTGCTATACTGTCACACCATTTGAAGAGAAATTGAATTAAAAATCACAAAAGTATCAATAATTTAAGGCTTAATCTGTTTTTTTTAATATGCTATCACATGAGACAGCTGCATTGATTAATTGACACATACAATGTCTGTTTATATAGGTATTGGGCCAAAGAAATGCTGACATTGGGCAGAATAAATTATTTTAAAATAAGCTGGCACTTGCCAAAACAAAAAAAAATTATGTATCTTGTTATCTTCTAATCCTCTTAAATGGAAATCATTTCCTTGGCCTGAATGATGTCATGTTGAAAGGTGTGAGACACAGACAAGGTAGGTAATAATCAAAATAAAAAAATGAAGCAAATAATATGATTTGGTTATATTAATTTAATAAACATTCCAGCTGATATTTTTTTGAAACCTGTTATGGATGAAACCTGTGATAAACTATAAAACATTAATGCACTCAATAGATATTTGTTGAATGAATGAATAAATGATGTAATTACAAGATTGTAATTCTAAGATATACAAACCAATAAAGGTGATACACCACAATAGAATGAAGGACAAAAATCATATGATCTTCTCAGTCAATGTAGAAAAAGCATTTGACAAAATCCAACATTGCTTTATGATAAAATTCTCGACAAATTAGGTATAGGTGAATGTACTTTAACATAATAAAGGCCATGTATGATAAGCCCAGTGCTAACTTCATACACATAGAGAAAAGCTGAAAAGGTTTTTCTTTAAGGTCACAGAAAAGACAAGGGTGCCCACTGTCACTGCTTCTATTCAAGATATCATTGAGAGTCCTTGCCTGAGCAATTAGGCAAGAAAAAGACATAAAAGACATACAAATTGGAAAGGAAGAAGTAAAACTATCTGTTTGCAGATGACATGATTATATACATAGGAAACCCTAAAGACTCTACCAAAAAGTGTTAGAATTAATAAGTAAATTCAGTAAAATTGCAGGATACAAAATCAACACACAAAAATCAGTGATGTTTATATATGCCAACAATGAACTATCTGAAAAATAAATTAAGAAAACTAAGCTATTTATAATAGCATCAAAAAGAATAAAATACTTAGGAATATATTTAACCAAAGAGGTAAAAGATCTGTACACTGAAAACTACAATACACTGATAGAGGAAATCGAAGACAACACAAATAAATGGAATGATATCTTATGTTCATGCATTGGAAAAATTAATATTACTAAAATGTCCATACTACACAAACTTATCTCCAGATTCAATGTAGTCCCTATGTAAATTCCAATGGCATTTTTTTTTTTTTGCAAAATAGAGAAAACAATCCTAGAATTTGTGTGGAACTACAAAGACCCCAAATAGTTAAAACAATCTTGAGAAAGGAGAACTAAGCTGGAGGCATTATATTTCCTGATCTCAAGTTATATTGTAAAGCTGCAATAAGCAAAACAGTGTGGTATTGACAAAAAAGCTGACACATAGACCAAAGGAGCAGAATAGAGAGCCCAGAAATAAACCCACACATATATGTTCAACTAGCCTTTAATAAAGACACCAAGAATATACAATGGGGAAAGGACTCAGGAATGGTGTTGGGAAAACTGGATATTTACTTGCAAAAGAATAAAATTGGACTTTTATCTTATACCATACACAAAATTCAACTCAAAAGGAATTAAAGATTTAAATGCAAGATTTCAAATTATAAAACCCCTAAAAGAAAACATAGAGGAAACACTCACTGACATTGGTCTTGGCAATGACTTTTTGGATAAGACACCAAAAGCACAAGCAACAAAAACAAAAAGAAACAAGTGGGACTACAGAGATAACGTGAAACTCCTCAAATGCACTTCCTCTATTCTGTAAAGTTGGGAAAATAACATCTATTTCATGGGAGTGTTTTTTGAAGTTTATGTGAAATGAGTGTAATGCCTGGCTTATAGCAAATGCTCAATGATCATGTTATGACTGCTATAGTTATTGCCATTGTTGTCATTATCAATCTCTTGTTTTTAATGTGCTGGTAGCCTAGCACAAGAATGCAGTTTGTTATGAGATCATACTGAAAGGAGACCATAGCTATGTGATGCACTCAACTTCATCACGCTGGGATGCCTGAGCCTCACTCTCTCTGTCACAGGTAAGAACGGCAGAGCCACTTCCTCTACTTTCCCTTAGTTTTGGGGACCTCTGTCTCCCTCTCCTATCTCTATCATCAAAGTGGAAGGTAAAATACAACCCCACTGTGTATTCTACAACTCCTCTGTTGGCTGGAAGATCAAATCTTTGACTTCCCCATTACCATCTTTCACCCCTCTACTGTGCTGTTTGTGAGGTGACCTTCTTTTTTCCCATCAGTTTTTGGAAATGCCTGATTGCCCTACCTCTTATTGGGAAAAATATTGTGGTTAAATTAGACACCCAATTCCTTTGACACTGTGGGTTTTCTTTCTCAGGCTCTTAGAAAAAGACTTAACTGGGACAGGATCTCCTTAACTGGGACAGGATCTCTAACAGAGAGTTAGAAAAAAAATTAAAACAAAAAGAAACATTATGTAGGGTAGAGAGAGATGTAAAAAAAATCATAGATATGAAGATATATTTTTAGTAAGGAAGGTTAGAAGAAAAGAGAATAATTTTGTATAGAAAGGAATTTTGTATGAAAATTTTTGTCCTAAGGATAACTCGAGGTTTAAAAAATAAAATTTGCTTTTTGGGTTCTGTGACCAGCTCTAGTTCCTCAGAAGAAGCACGTTAATGCTCCAGGTGGTGGGTAGGGCCCTGGAACTTCCAGGTGACTCCTCATTCTCCACCACACCAAGGCAGAGGCGAGTGGGAGAGTGAGGCTGAGTAGGGCTGGGCCGTGTGAGACTGCCATCAAGAACCACAAATGCTGGGAAGGGATCTGCAGGTGTCAAAAGTCCATTCCCCAGTATCTGGGCAAAGCTGCCAGGGAGGGGCGGAATTGGCCCCACCTAATCAGAAAGTATGCATATGGAGGCGGGGTTGTCTGAGACCCACAATCCATCACTCTGGAGCAGGTATCACTCCTTTCTGCTCTCACCTATTCCACGGTTTACCCTGGACCTCTGCCAGCAGGCAGGACCTCAAGCAGGCTGAGCTCCTCCACAACTGTGATGCAGGACAAGAGGTTCCCTGCCCAGGATCCTGGCCTGAGCCAGGAGTGTGGCTCTCCTATAAGAGGAGGGGTGCCCCATGAGCACACCATAGCTAGGACCCACATTGCACTCTCTCCCTACCCCAATCTCCTCCTGTGGGCACCCATACCTCTGGAGACTTATTCACAAATATCCCCTTTATGCCCTCAGGTGATGTGATCAAGACCTGGGGATACATGATCTGGCCTGTGGGACCATCCCTGGGGCCCCATAGATCAATCCCTGACCAAACTGGGGAGAAGCATGCTGGTCCTAAGTCACCCACAGGGTGTCTATGCTGGTTTGATGTTCCTCAGCCTCAGGGCATGTCCTCCTCTGATGGGGCCACTTGGTAAGCAACATCAGGGAGGGCCCATGGGGAAGGGGGTCACAGTTTGAGCACCAATCAGTCCACTGCAGGACCCCAAAAGGAAAGCTCTTAGCCCTGGTCCCTGTGGAAACCTCTTTATGGCAGCTCAGTTGTCTCTCTTGACAACCACAAGAAGGAGGGGAAAGGGAATAAAAGAGTCTGGGTGGAGGAAAGCCACTCTGGTCCACCCTTTCTCTGGGAGACAGTACACCAAGAATGACCAGGCTCTGGAGTCATACAGATCACCTGGGACCCACTGGACCCCTGTGGCTCCTGTAGTCTGGGCTGGAGTTAGGAAATGTCTTTGAGGGGATAGGCAAGGTGAAACCTGAACAATTGAAGGCCTCTGAGGAAGAGAAAGGTACATAGTGGGTAGAGAAGCAATATGGCACTTGCCATCCTGGCTTGGGTCTATCGGGTGGGAGGTTCCTCAGGGGACATGAGAGCCTGGTGCTCTGTCTGCAAGAAGCTCCCAGCTCACTAACAGCAGCAGTCTCTGGGCTCATGTGGGCAGAAGTTCTCTCTTGCAGAATAAAAATAAAGACCATATGATTCTCTCAATAGATGCAGAAAAAGCATTTGACAAAATTCAGCACCTTTTTTGACAAGAATTCTTAACAAAATAGGCAGAAATGGGACCTACCTCAAAATCATAAAAGCCATACATGACAAACCCATAGCCAACTGAATAGGAAAAAATTTAAAGCATTCCTGGTCAGAACTGGAACCAGACAAGGTTGACCATTGTCACTACTTCTATTCAACATAATCTAGCCAGAGCATTCAAACAAGAGAAGGAAATCTAAGGTATCAAAATGAGGGCAAAAGAGGTCAAACCATCACTCTTTCCTGACAATATGATCTTATATCTAGAAAACCTCAAAGATACTATGAAGAGACTACTGAAATTAATAAATAAATTCAGCAAAGTCTCAGGTTAGAAAATCAATGTACACAAATTAGTAGCATTCGTATATGCCAAGGGTCAAGCTGAGAACCAAATCAAAGACTTAATACCTTTTGCAATGGTAGCAAAGAAATAAAATACCTAGGAATATATTTAACTAAGGAAGTGAAAGACCTCTAAAGGGAGAACTATGAAACACTAAGGAAAGAAATCACAGAGGATGTAAACAGATTGAAAAACATACCTTAAGCATGGATCAGCAAAATCAACATTGTCAGAATGTCTATACTACCCAAAGCGATTTATAGATTCAATGCTATCCCTCTTAAATAGCAACATCATTTTTCACAGATCCAAAAAATAATAATTCTATGCTTCATGTGGAACCAGAGAAGACCCCATATAGCCAAAGCAACTTTAAACAAAAAGAACAAATTGTGAGGCATTAATTTACCAGACTTCAAGTTATACTATAAGATTATAATAACCAAAACAGCATGGTGTTGATACAAGAACAGAGACATAGACCAATGGATCAGAACAGAGAACCCAGATGTGAAACCATCCTCATATTGCCATCTGATCTTTGACAAAGCAGACAAAAACCTACACTGGGAAAAAGAATCCCTATTCAATAAATGGTGCTGGGGAAACTGTATAGCCACATGTAGAAGACTGAAACAGGATCTGCACTTCTCACCACTCACAAAAATTGACTCACTATGGATAACAGACTTAAACCTAAGGCATGAAATCATAAAAATTCTACATGAAAATGTTTGAAAAACTCTTATAGACACCGACCTAAGCAAAGAATTTATGAAGAAGACCCCAAAGGCAATCATAGCAATAACAATAAATAAATCAGAGCTGATTAAATTTAAAAGCTTCTGCACATCCTAGGAAACAATTATTAGAGCAAATAGAAGGTCTAGAGAATGGGAGAAAATATTTGTTCTCTATACATCTGATAAAGGGCTGATAACTAGAATCTACAAAGAACTCAAGCAAATCAGCAAGAAAAGATGAAACCGCTCCATTAAAATTGGGCAAAAGACATGAATAGAAGCTTTGCAAAAGAAGATAGACTAATGGCTAATAAACATATGAAATGCTCAACATCACTAATCATCAGGGAAATGCAAATCAAAATCACAATGAGATATCAGTTAATGCCAGTGAGAATGGCTTTTAACAAAAACATCTAAAGCAATAAATGCTGGCATGGATATGGAGAGATAGGAACATTCATACACTGGTGGTGGGACTGCAAACTCGTACAACTTCTCAAAAAACTAAAAGAAGAACTACCATTTGATGTAGCAATCGCACTACTGGGTATTTACCCAAAGGAAAAAAAAATCTGTAAAAAAGACATCTGCACTTGAATGTTTATAGCAGCACAATTCACAATTGCAAAGATGTGGAAACAATCCAAGTGCCCATCAATACATGAGTGGATTAATAAAATGTGGTATACGTATACCATGGAGTACTACTCAGCCATAAGAATGGTGAACTAATATCTCTTGTACTAACCTGGATGGAACTAGACCCTATTCTTCTAAATGAAGTATCACAAGAATGGAAAAACAACCGCATGTGCTCACTACTAAATTGGAACTAATTGATCAACACTTATGTGCACATATGGAAATAACATTCATTGGAAATCAAGCAGGTGGGAGGGGGATGGAGGGGATGGGTAAATTCACACCAACGGTACAATGCACACTATCTGGGGGACGGGCACACTTATAACTT
The DNA here is from genome assembly GCA_008750895.1 of Mirza zaza. Classification (NCBI taxonomy): domain Eukaryota; kingdom Metazoa; phylum Chordata; class Mammalia; order Primates; family Cheirogaleidae; genus Mirza; species Mirza zaza. The sequence continues at coordinate 43,873 of VSMD01103043.1, read as the reverse complement.
TGACTCAAACTGTACTAAAGCAATTTATGCAACCAAAATATTTGCACCCCTGTAATATTCTGAAATAAAAAAAGAGAAGAAAATTTGGGACGAAAACAGAGGACTTTAACATGTCAAAGATGGTCCATATAAGTCAAGATGACGTTTGTGAAAGAGAATTTAAAATGAATTTTGTTAGTGATCAAGTTGGCTATAATGAAAGGGGAATCTCTGGTTAAAACAACAATGTTTTCTATTCAAGACTTATGTATGAAGCTGTTTTTGTACACATGTTTAAACTAATGGACAAAGTACATCAAAAGTCGAAAACTCAAAGGGTCAGTCTGCCACCATCTTAGAGCTAACCTAAAGTTTGTTAAACTGTCTTTTGCCTCTGAAGCTGTGGTTGCTAAGTTACAGGTGTTGAGATAAAGCTCACTAAACTACATTATCATAAATTCAAGGCCAACTGGCAACAGCCAGTTACTCATTTGAAACTGAAGGAAAAAAAAAGAGGTAAAAAGAGCCCTTACAGTTTCTCTCTAATATGATTTCTGTCCTGCTCTATGGTAAATTTTAAAATTGTCTGTTTTCAACCCCTTTCCATTTGTGACTCAAAAGAGACTTTTGCTCCTACTTCCCCAATTGTAATCAAAGAGAGGGAGGAAGTGAAAGGTGGCCTTACTAATAATCTAACTAACAAAAAATAGTATCAAATGCAAAGTAAGAGAAATTAAGTCACAACCACCCTTTGTTGAACTAAAACACCCATGATTTAACCCATTATCTCTAGGAGTTCTTTCTCAGTCTTAAAGAGCCCTAAGAGGATAGCAGAGTTGAGAGCTCCCTGTTCCAGCTCTTACCAAAAATCAGATTCCAAGGACTCAGATAAGCTGGTCTCACAGAGAAAGAAAACAATAAAAAAGAAACCTCCCTGATTTCTCACAGCTGCTCCTGTTGTCAGTCTGCTAAAACAGAAAAAAAAAAAAAGAAAGAAAAAAAAAGTCATCTTTACTCTTTAAAAAATCCAAGCAGCTTTTTCTCAGCTGCCCCATGTTTTCACTCCTTCCTGTATGTGCTGTGGCCATTTCGTCTCCATCAGCCTCTTTCCAAAGGGCAGCCCTTGCCCTGTGTTTACTGGCAAAGGCCAGGACAGACTGGGAAGGCATCTGGACCAGTGGAGTTGGGGAGGCAATGGCTAAAAGGTGACATCCAGGAACAGGTAACCAACAAACCCTAGAAACCAAGGGTAGAGTGGGGACACCTGCCATCTAAGTAGGGTGGCCTCTGGTCTCTGGCATCTGCTGCATGGCTTCAGGGACAAAGGATCTGACCATGTGGGATGGGACACAGCATCTCCAGGGTAAATCTCCGCCACTCATGGGAGGGACGCCACCATGAATGTGCCAAGGGCTGATGCATCAGGGCTGGGGATGCTGGGTCTGGTGGGCAGTTGGAGAGGTTTGCACATGGCCTGACTAAGCAAGCCCAGCCTCAAGTATTATGTGCCCAACGGAACTGGGAATGCCTAGTCTGATAGGCACTCTACTCTCTTTTCTCTTCCTATAAAAAGCCATGGGACAAGAAGCCTCTATCCCTATGAATTTACTCCTGGAATGTCTATTAAAAAATTAAAAGATCCTTAGATTTAACAGCCTTCAGAAAAAATCTAGTATCATTTTACAACACAGCCTGGCCCCAATACCAGCTGCTGGACAGCATGTCCTGGCCCGTGAATGGAAGAGAGGGGACAGTGGCTATAGCCTTGGCCACAGATGGGCCCGTGGGGCCTCAGGCTCCACCCTATTATGCCCCTCCACATCCCATATGTCCATACAGGAGGTGTTGGGACCTACAGGACAGGCCATGAGAGTCCATGTCCCATTCCGTGGGAGATCTTCCATGAGTGATCTAAAGACCATACAAAGAGAAATCAGGAAATTTTTCTACTGACCCTGAGAGGTTCATAAAAACAATCTAAACATTTAACACCAGTCTTTGATTTGACTTAAAAGGGTATGTAGGTTCTACTCTCTCAGTGTTGTTCAATGAATAAAAAAATATAATATGGACTGTTAGGCAGGTATTCAGAAATCAACTTTATGCCTCAAATCAAGTTTTGTCCCAGGTAATCAGGCTGTCCCCATAGGGGATTGGGATAAAATTATCAGCAAGATCAAACAGGGAGAAATGCTTCACAACCACATGATGGTGTGTTTAATATGGTGAATAAAATCAGTCCAGGTGAAACTTACAAACTTCCCTAAATTGACAGAGGTGATACAGGAAGGTGATGAAAACCCAGCTATATTTAGGAAAAGACTCACTGAGCTGTTAAAATATATACCAACACAGACCCTAATTCAACAGAGATAGCACTAGTGATTAACACCCATTACAGTAACCAATCTTTTTCTGATTTCCATAGATAACTTCAAAAGTTGGTTATGGGACCCCAAACAGATACCACTCAGCTATTGGCGGTGGCATCCACTGTCTATAACAACTGGGATTTGGAGGTAGCACAGAGGGACTGCCACAAGGCTAAATTGTGGCAAACAGCTACTACTGCACAGATTCACCTGCCTACTCTGAGGACCCCAGGGGGTGTTGACAAGATCTACTACCAATACGGTTCTTGACAATCATATCGCCCTAAGATTATATCTTAACAAAACAAGAAGGTATATATGCAGTTATTAACAAAACTTGCTGCACTTACATCAATAATCTGGGAGTTAGTAAAAACAAATGTAAGACAACTATATAAACAGGCTAAATGACTCCACAAGTTTAACAAAGTCCGAGGGCCTGACAACTTCTTTTCTTCACTATTACCAAACATGACCTGGTTGCTGTCACTCCTGAGACCAATAGTCTCAATCCTGTTACCCCTCCTATTTGGTCTTGTTTATTCAATCTTTTGGCCAAATTTGTATCTTCCAGATTACAACAATTTCACATAAAGCTAATGCTTGCCAGAGGGTTCCAGCTGGTGCCAGCTAACCACATCAGAAAACGTCACATGAGCCTTTGAATCAGAATGCCCAGACATTCTGTCTGTGACCTCTTCCTCCTCCTAAAAAAAACCATGGACCTGAAAACTGACTCAGCACCCATGATCATCTAGAAACAGATGATCTAGTTCTAGATGATCTAGAAACAGATCATCTAGTTACAAAAGATGAACCTTCGCCCATGACCCCAAGGAATTTCAGGTCCCATGTCTCTCAGAGGGGAATATTAGGTTGAGACAAGGAGGAAGGGGAACAGATTCTTTGTCTAGGGTATTTCCATTAAAAAACAAATGACACCGAGGGATGCTTTGTCTACAACAGCAAGAACAAATTGATCAGAAGATGGGTTTCCAAGAAAGAACAGATGTTTGGTCTATCATAAGGGTCTCCAAGAACTGACCAACCAAAAAGAGGTAGAAAGGCCACAAAGTGGAGATATGATCAAGGCCACAAATGAGGGCCTTTGGAGCATAAATACACAGTCGAGATAATAGTGTCCTTAAATGAACTACCCTCATTAATATAGTAAAAATCACACCCATCCAGTGCCATGACTGTTTACAAATACCATGGCAACCCCTGAAAATTTCCTTACAAGGTTAAAAATGGGGAGGGTTCTCAGTTCCAGAAATTCTCCACCCCTTTCCAAGGAAAACCATAAATATTCTACCCCTGATTAACATAAAATTAGGGAATGAGCATAAAAGGAAAAATCTTGTTAAACTCAGGGTCTCCTCCACACATGGGGTTGACCCATTCCTTCTCAGGAATGTACTATGCTTTAATAAACTTTGCCACTTTGCTAGCTTACAGTTGCTTGTTCTGCTCATTTATTCCAATTACTTCATACCAGTAACCATTCTTTGGTACTGGAAACCAAAAACCAGAAAACACGGACCTGACATCTGGTCCCCACACCTGACAAGGGTGTGGAATAATGGTGGAAGGAATATGAAGTTAGATCAGGCTGAATTTATTGATATGGACCCCCTAACCAGAGATTCTACATTTATTGTTGCAGCTTGGGGAATTAGGAAAGATGCTAACAGTTTGGTTGGTTGAAACGTGAATCGAAAGGCGGCCCACTGTGAGCGAGCTAGAGATGTCTGATCTCCCTTGGTTTAATGTACATGAAGGGATTTCAAAGCTTGGGGAGATTGGAATGCTAGAGTGGATTTGTCCCTTAAAACCTACCTATCCAAACTGGGAGTGTTAGAGACATGCCTTTCACCAATACTTTGAGAAATAGATTTGTGAGGAGAGCCCCAGCATCCTGAGGAGCTCTGGGATTTCTCTTCTCTATAAGATAGATCTTATAGTGGAAGCCACTGTCACTCAATTGGAAAACTTAAATGTAATGGAAATAATTGGATCTTGGGTTGCAGGGACCAAGTGGTGGTATTCAACTCCCAAAGGTAAGGTGGGCATAGTTACCATAATGGACAACAGAAGCAAAGCCACAATCAGAATAGTCTGACTTGTGTAGAGCTATGGCACTGGCTGGTTAAGGATAGCCCTAGAGGTGAAATAGATGGGAAGCCTACTGCATTCTTACTTGATTTGTATAAACAGAAAACTTGCAGGTCAAAAAGTTTAACAATTTGATCAGTTCCCATTTATTTATTTTTGTTGTTGCTGTGATTACTTTTAGGGTCTTCTTCATAAATTCTTTGCTTAGGACAATGTCTATAAGAGTTTTTCCAACATTTTATTCTAGAATTCTTATGGTTTTATGCCTTAGGTTTAAGTCTGTTATCCATTGTGTGTTGATTTTTATGAGCGGTGAGAAGTATAGACCCTGTTTTAATCTTCTACATGTGGCTATCCAATTTTCCCAGCACCATTTATTGCCTAGGGATTCTTTTTCCCAGCGTATGTTTTTATATGCTTTTTTGAAGATTAGATTGTAGCCTGAGACTTTGCTGAATTTATTTATCAATTCCAGGAATCTCTTGGTTGAAACTTTGGGTTTTTTAGATATAAGATCATATCATCAGCAAAGAGTGTTTGACCTTTTCTTTCCCCATTTGGATGCCCTTGATTTCCTTTTCTTGTCTGATTGCTCTGGGTAAGACTTTGAGCACTATGTTGAATAGAAGTGGTGCACAGCCAAGGACATAATCAGTAGAGCAAACAGACAACCTACAGAAGAGGCGAAAATATTTGCATGCCATACATCTGATAAAGGGCTGACAATTAGAATCTACAAAGAACTCAAGCAAACCATCAAGAAAAAAATCAAACAACCATATTAAAAAGTGGGCAAAAGACATGAACAGAAACTTTTCAAATGAAGATAGATTAATGGCCAAAAAAACACATGAAAAAATGCTCAATATCTCTAATCATCCGGGAAATGCAAATCAAAACCGCAATGAGATACCACCTAACTCCAGCAAGAGTGGCTTTTATCAAAAAGACCAAAAACAACAGCTGCTGGTGAGGATGCCAAGAGAAAGGAACACTTGTACACTGTTGGTGGGTCTGCAAACTAGTAAACCTCTATGGAAATTAGTATGGAGATACATTGAAGAACTAATTAGACTACCATTTGATCCAGCAATCCCACTACTAGGTACTTACCCAAAGGAAAAAAAGACATTCTATAATAAAGGCACTTGCACTTTAATGTTCATAGCAGCACAATTCACAGTCACAAAGATGTGGAAACAATCCAAGTGTCCATCAATTCATGAGTGGATTAATAAAATGTGACATATGTATACCATCAAGCATTACTCAGCCATAAAATAATGGTGATCTAGTATTTTTTGTAACAACCTGGATGGAACTTGAGACCATCCTTCTAAGTGAAGTATCACAAGAATGGAAAAACAAACACGACATGCACTCACTATTAAATTGAAACTAATTGATCAACGCTCATGTGGACATGTGATAGTAAAATTCAACAGAAAGCAAGCAGGTGGGAGGGTGGAGGAGGGGATGGGTAAATTCATACCTAATGGGTACAACACACATGATCTGGGGAATGGGCATACTTATAACTTTGACTCAAACTGTACAAAAGCAAATTATGTAACCAAAATGTGTGTACCCCCGTACTAGTCTGAGATTTTTTTTTTTAAAACCTTATAATTTGCTAAAGTCTCAGATGATCATTAGCATGTTTTAACAATGAACTATTTTTAAATTTAAAAAAAAGCTTAACAAAACTCTAACTGGAATCATAAAAACAGAAAATTATGGCCCTTCAATCAATTCCCAGACTTGAGGTAGTTACAGACCCAGAGCTCCCTCAATGAAGGGGAGGCCAGGTCCCCTCTTGGAAGGACACAGATACACTACTGAAAATTTATACTGTTAATCTTTTTTCCATCCTTATCCAAAAGGGATCTACAGCCTTTCACCAGGGTAACTGTGCACTGGAGAAAGGGAAATAATCAGACCTTTCAGGGACTACTGCACACTGGCTCTAAACTGACATTGATTCCAGGAAACCAAAAACACAACTGTGGCCCTCCAGTTAGAGTAGGGGCTTATGGACATCAGGTGATTAATGGAGTTTTGGTTCAGATCTGACTTACAGCAGGCCTATTGGGCTTCCAAACCCATCCTGTAGTTATTCCCCCAGTTTCAGAATGTAGAATTTAAATAGACATACTCAGCAGCTGGCAAAATCCCCACCTTGCTTCCTTGACTTGTGGAGTAAGGGTTATTATGGTGGGAAGGACCCTATGGAAGCCACTGGAGCAGCCTTTACCTAGGAAAATAGTAAACCAAAGCAATATTGCATCCCTGGAAGGATTGCAGAGATTATTGCCGCCACTGAGGACTTGAAGGATGCAGGGGTAGTGATTCCCACCACATCTCCATTCAACTCTCCTATCTGGCCTGCACAGAAGACAGATGGATCTTGGAGAATGATTATCATGATTATCATGAGCTTAACCAAATGTTGACTTCAGTTGCAGCTGCCTTTTCCAGGTGTGGTTTCATTGCTTGAACAAATGAACACATCTGGAACCTAGCATGCAGTTATTGATCTGGTTAATAGAATAGCTTTTTCTCTATACCTATTGATGAGGCCCACTGGACGCAATCTTTGTTCGGCTGTTAAGGCCAGCAATACACCTTCACTGTCCTACCTTAGAAATGTATCAAGTCTCTAGCCCCAGGGCATAATTTAGTCCTCGGGGATCTTGCATGGTCCACTACACTGATGATATTATGCTGATCGGACTTGGTGAGTGAGAAGTAGTAGCCACTCTGGACTTACTGACATTTGTGTGTCAGAGGGTGGGAAATAAATCCAACTAAAATTCAAGGGCCTTCTACCTCAGCGAAATTTCTAGGGGTCCAGTGGTATGGGGCATGTTGAGATATCCCTTCTCAGATGAAGGTAAGTTGTTGCATCTGACCCCTCCTAAAACCAAAAAAGAGGCACAATGCCTGGTGGGCCCATTTGGATTTTGGAGGCAACACATTCCTCATTTGGGTGTGTTACCCTGGCCCATCTACCAAGTGACCCCAAAACCTGCTAGTTTTGAGTGGGACTGAGAATGGGAGAAGGCTCCGTGGCAGGATCAGGATGCTGAGCAAGCTGCTCTGCCCCTTGTGCTATATGGTTCAGTAGGTCCAAGGGTACTTGAGGTGTCAGTGACAGACAAGGATGCTGTTTGGAACCTTTGGCAGACTCCTATAGGTAAATCACAGTGGAGGCCTTTAGGATTTTGGAGCAAGGCACTGCTATCACCTACAGATTACTACTGTCCTTTTGAGAGACAGCTTTTGGCTTAATGTATATATCCTACTTGTCCTGTTTCTTTGACTCACATATAGAAATTAAGGTATTAGGAAGGCTGATGAAGCACCCACCAGGGATCTCAGAAATAGCTGGAGGGTTAGGGGAGTAGACAGCAGACAGTGTATAGAGGTCCAAACTGGATAAATAGGGTTTTGTGATTGTTATTTTGAAAGTATACTAACATTCAGCCTGCTATGGGCTGTGGCAATGCAATGCAGTGCACACACTAGAGGAGATGTTGAGCAAATGCTGATAGGTTGGAGGTGGGGAAGTAAGCTTGGTCTCTGGGTGTTGCTTATGGGCCTATTGAAATTTTCCTCAGAGTATTTTTCTTAGTTCTTTATACTGTAATTTCTACCAGCAAGACTAGGGGAATTAAAAAGCCCAAACCAGATCCTTATAAGATTGGGCTTAGACTGCCATCTTGTGGATGCTAAGCTTCATATTCTAGTGCTGACAAAAACAAACAGGTAAAAATAAGTGTACACATTCATTCTTTTTTTTTTAATTGACATGTAAAAATTGTATATATTTGTGGTGTGCGATATGATGTTTTGATATGCACACATTGTGAAATAGCTTACTCAAACAACATATGCATTGCCTCACACAATTTTTTTGTGTGTGTGTAGGGTGAAAACACTGAAAATATACTCTTAGCAATTTTCAAATGTACAATATATTGTTATCAACTGTAGCTATCATAATTTACAATAAATATTTTGAACTTATATCCTATCCAACTGAAATTCTGTATCCTTTGATCAATGTTTCCCCCTTCCCCTCACCCTCTGGCTTCTGGAAACCACCATTTTACTCTGCTTTCATGAGTTCATCTTCTTTACACTTCACATATAAGCGAGATCATGCAGAATTTGACTTTCTGTGCCTGGCTTACTCGACTTAACATAATGTCCTTCAGGTTCATCCATGTGGCTACAAATGACAGAATTTCCTTCTCTTTTAAGTATTCCATTGTGTACATACACCACATTTTCCTTATTCATCCATCTGCTAATGTAGGCTTAGGTTGATTCCATATCTTGACTATTGTGGCCAGTAGATATCTCTTTGACATACTGATTTTATTTCCTTTGGATATATACCCAGAAATGAGATTGCTGGGTCATATGGTAGTTCTGTTTTTAATTTTTGAGAAATCCTCATATTGTTTTCCATAATGGCTGTACTAATTTACATTCCCACCAACATAGACACATATATTCTTAAGAAATGTTAAAACTGGAAGAGCCTTTAGATTATTCTCCACCTGACCTTTTGTTGTAAAATAAAACACTTGAGGCTGAGAGGATAAAATGATGAGTCACCCATGATATTTTCATTTGGTCAATGAAATGACCTAATGGATGGGCCATTTTGGAATATCAGCTATGCTCTCCTTCCAAGCTCAGTAGTGGAGCAAGACAAGGTAAGACACAGATTGTTTTTTTTGCTATCCTATTTTTAATCTCTTCACTGGACAAACAGTGAAGAGATTTGGAATAAGAATAAAGTTAGCATGATACTCATAAATGGAGGTGGAGGGATGGTTCTTAGTAATTATTTTATTACAAAATTAGTGTTTTAAAATCAGCATAAAAATACTTGCTTAATAAAACTAAAGGAGATCTTATAAATAGCAAAAGTCACCATTATACCTTTTATGTTCTTTTCACTTGCTAGAGGAAACTTTTTAACTGCTTCTATTCTTAATCCTCTTTTAATTACCACTATATATTTAAATAATGGGCTTATGCCTTTATTTATTAAAAAAAGATTTATAGATTCTCTGCTACAAAAAAAAAAAAACCCAAGGTATTAACTTATACCACTGGGTCTACTGTCTCTACATATTCTCATTCTCTAAATTTTATACTTATTGTTTTAGTTTTTACTTTTAGATTGCCTATTGATTACTTCTATAATTTCAACTGATATTTTGCCTTCTATTATGTTGAATCTTTGCTTATTTAGGATGAGTGCCTTTCAAACCCTTTCTCTAACTTTCCTCCCTCTCTTCCCCATCCCATCAGCCACAACTTTTCTTTCATGTTCTCTGGGTTATTAGCATTAACATTCTGTTCACTGGCCATACATAAACCTTCCATGGTTTTCCTATAGGTGGATTCTAAAAGCAAAACTAATCAACAGCAGTTACATTGTTGTGACTATACACATTTTTCTTTCAAAGCAGGGCCAAGTAGGATGCTTAGAAACACTTCCTTTTTGACTCTTTCAATATCTACATTTCTGGGCTTCTCAGTGGAACATCTTTCCAGCATCAAGATTAAATGACATCTTTTTGTTTACACTTAATTAATTGCTTTAAGCTTTGTAAAGTTTGTTGTTTTGTTTATTTCTCTCTTGTTTCTTCAATTGCCTTTACTTTTTATTTTTATTTTTTGGCAAAACAATGAAGCGCCTTTGTTGTATTCTCAGTTATCAAACTTCACTATTATTTTCTCTATTGTACCAGGTCTCCCCTCCCTGACTATTTGGGAGGAAATATCCTTATCAAAGCCTCTATCACACTGGCCCTCTCTGGGCTGCTTGTTTTCCAAACCTGTGGCACTGCTGTGTCATTCCAGACACACTCTTTTCTGGATCCCATTTGTGTTTTCCTATTTAGAAATGTTTAAAATTATCTTTTATCATTGGTGCTCTAAAATTTACAAAGATATTTTACTCATCCAACTCAGCAATCAGTGGACCGTTTACTGGGGAAAACTTTTGTCCTATGCAGTTTGGGGGATATTTTTTCCTACTTTCTTTAATAATATCCTCTCCTCCATTCTGTGTCAAAAGATAGTTCTGTGTCAAAAGATAGTTTTTCTACTTCTCTTATATTTTTTCCCGTATTATATTTCTCTTTATCATTTGGCTTACATTTGGGATATTTCTGGGACTTTATTTTCCTATCATTTTATTGATTTTTTGTTGTTGTTGTTGTTTTTGCTATCCTGTTTTTAGTCTCTTCCCTGTTCTCTGCTTGCTCCTTTCTTTTAGCATTGTGTTCATGGATGTAAAATCTTTCTGAACACTCACTCGGGTTCTCTTTTAATACCCAGCAATTGTTTTGTATTTTTTATCTTCTTTTTCTTTATGCTTTTTTTCACATTGCTGTTCATCCTTGGTTTTATCTCTTCCTATTTAAGAATGAAGGATGGGGACATTGTATATGTACCCCCCGCCTGGCTATATTGGTGGCCAGAGAGCCTGATCCACTGAGTGGAAATTCCAACAGGGAGATCTGTTTATATAGGTGGCGCTTGGGCAATGGCAAGCAGAGCTTTGAAATGAGAAAATGTGGAGGTGGCTTTCAGGTGGGGCTCCCCCAAAAGTCAGAATGAGGTGACTTTACTATGGGGTGTCAACATCCCACTAGAAGCCTTCGTTCCCCAGATGGCTTGCAAATGTCAGCAATGAGGGAATTGGAGAGAGGGGAGTTTAACTGGCATACCTCTTCTCTGTTTATATATTCAATAAATCTGCCTGTTTCCAGGCTCCAGACCAATCCCTCCCTGCTGAGCCCAGAGCCCTTCTAGGATTCTAGTTGGCAGTTCATGGCACCCCAGCCTCCACTCAGCCCCCTCATGGAATATTCCAGGCTGTGACTTCCTTTGCTGTGGTCCATCAATATACTCCCATCTGTTTTGTGTCTTTGGGGATTTATTGAAATCTCTCATCTATTGCTTATTCTTACCGCCATCCCTGATGTTTTCTTGATTTTTTTTTTTTTTTTCATGCTTCTGAACTATTCCAGTGTGTCCTGGGAAGTACAGACACAAATACATGTACCGAGTCCAGCATCTTGAACAGTTTGACTGCTGCCCTTTGATGTTAAATTGTTCTATTTCATTAGTGCTCATGTGGTTTGCTGATTCTCACTAAAATGCTCTTTTCTCCATTTTCGTTAATGATGTTGGTTTCACCACCTGGAAATTATTGCACATCTACTTTTTATAAGTAGGGATTTACAAAGGAACTCGGAGATGGTTTCTGCTTCCTTCAATCAATAAATCAGGGGCTGGCTGAGGACCTCCATGTGCTCTGGAATGTAACACATACTTCTTGTAATGCTGTATAAAGAGACCACAAGGATGAAGGCATTGGGAGTGGCTTTGGGGTAAGTCAATTAACAATGTCTGCTCCCATTATTTTCTAAATCAGCAGCATACTTGAGCAAATAAACTCTTAATCTTACAAATTTTCTTCCCAAGTGTTTGCCAAGGTAGTTCATTGATTGATATTCATCCACTTATCCATTCAACAAATAAGTTAAGCCTTCCTCTGAGTCAGACACTAGGTACAATGTTAAGTAACTTAGTTAACATGGTCCATTCAAGGACCTTCTAGTTGAGATAGATAAACTGCCATGAAGGGAGGTCACCTAAATCAGTCTGAAGTTAGAAGGAGCTAGAGAAGGTGCATTACATGCAATGTCCTGTCTTAAATTTTGGGGACACAAGGACAAAAGGATCTCTCATCCAGCAGAAACTCTCAGACAAAAGAGACAGGTAAGTGGGATAAGGGATCTGATAGAGATTTCTATTGTCCTAGTTCTTCTGTTAAGACTTTCAGGACCAGAGAGCCATTGCTTTCCTTATCCATTTTAAAACAGGATGTTTGAGAGATGTTTTGTTGATCTAGTATCTTAAACAGCTCAAAGCTACAGTCTTCAGAAACAATATTATTTGTTATCTCTAAAGGCTTTCCTTAAGTTTTTGGTAGAAACACACATATGCATAGCCACACTCATATACACACATATACTCTTTGCTCTACCGTCAAGTTTCCATGCACTCGAAGGCGCCATCTCTTCTTTCTTCTCTCCACTTCTCCTTTTCCTTCTATATCTTTCCTTACCTCAAGTCACCTTAAATTCATGAAGGAGTTTCCTGATTCCTTCACCTGAAGAATACACACCTAGAGCTGATATTCAGTTGATATGACCATATACGTGGTTCGGGAATTGATATTTCCATAACATAGACAAGTAACTTCTGTCCTGAACACCCTAAACCTCCCCACCCCCTAATCCCTTCACCTTAGCCCCCTCTCCACACAATTAGAAGCTAATGAGCTAATGCATAGCATTGCCTGGGACTTCTAGGACCTCTCTCACTCTATTTCCCATGCCTTATTGGTAATTAAATATATTTAATATCTTCTTCTGAGCTATCCAGTAAGTACAGAGTTTGCAAAACTCAAATGCCTGCAAAGACAGTAGGTGATGGAACTGGGTGAAACTGGGTGAGTAGAACCAAAGATTGTGCTACACTGGGGAGTTCATGCTTCAAGCAGTGGCCAATATTATTAGATTTTCAGAAGAGGAGTAAAAGATAAAAGTTTTAAATTTAGGTATGAAAAGAAATATGGTGAGGAGAGTTTCTTAATCCCCTCCTGTGAGGAGGAAGCTCCTTGGCTAGTGCTAGCTACAGTGAAGGCTTCAGAACTTGGAAGAAAAAGCAAGTGGCAACAAGCAGGTGAGACATGCTCTTTATTGTTGGGGGGATACAGCAGCGGCAGCAAAGCATGGCCAAGAACATGGTGAGCGCTTATATATGGCTCTGAACAATAGTGGCAATGCTCCATGGGAAAGCATGATCGCGTGGGTTCACACAGGAGATAACACATTGGTTACATGAGTGTGCTGACTCACGCCTCCCTGGAAGGACGGCTAGCAGGGGGCAGGCCGGAAAAAGCACTGCAGAAGTCATCTCAGTTTGGCCTAAGAAACCCATTGCCTATACAAATGCATTTTCCTTTACATTCCACCCCCTGGGTGATAGGTTTTGTGGCTAACACACGGGCCCATAGGGAGGCCCCCTGGGTGCAAAGGCCACAACAATACAGGGAACAACATAGTGTCATCAGACCACAGCAAGCAGCTCCTAACACTAAAACAGTCCAATGCCAGGAGGAAGAGAGACATTTCCACCATTGATGTAATGGGTCTCCGGTTAACTGTTGGATGGCCTGTACCTCACCATCAACTTCCTTCAATGCAGAGGAGACATCCTCCTGGTGACCAGGTACACAACATTCAGTATGTGTGACTGCACATGTGCCTCCTTGAGCTGCGGTGAGGAGATCAAGGGCCATTTGGTTTTGCAAAACCACCTTTCTCATCTGAGTCACCTCATTCATCAGGAGGGCCGAGGCCTGTCTAGTTTGATTCGGGGCCCAAGCAGTGTGCACTGCTAGGGCATTCACTTCTATTTCTACCTTAATGGCTCCACCCCCAGGAAAAAGGATGGCTGCCGGCTAAAACCACCATGGAGTCTGTTTTACCCAATGCCAACAGGGGAACATGGCATCCCAGTTATGTGGCTTCTTGGTAAAGATGGGGAGGGCCCTTACTGGGATGTATGGCTGTCCCCACGTGCATCTTTCTGTCCAACGAGCGGGAAGATAAACCCACCCATGTCTTCCACATACCCACAAAAATCCTGGGGACACTGTCAGTGGGGACAGTCACCAACCAAAGGTTTTCCACTCCACCAGCAGGTGGCGATATTATTCAGAGTATTGTTTGCACAGAACTCTTTCGGGATCCATCCCACAGTGCGGTTTCTCAATCCCATTCCCTGTTCTATGCTTAGGGGGGCCACATGGCACAGTTCTACTTTTTCTCCTAATAGCCAACCCTGATTGTCCCAAACAGTGTATCCCAACGTGGGATGTGGAGTCAGAGTCCATAGCAGGTGTTTCTAGAGTACCCTGCGAATGGGGTTGTAGTCAGGATCCTGGGGCCCCCAGGTGGCCAAGAAAGTTCAATTTTGCAGAGAAGCAGGGGCGATGGGCCAGGGCAGGCTGCCAGAGGTTTCCATCGAGAACCCCAGGCAGACCCAGCAGTGAGAAATGTTCTCAACTTGAGCATAAGTGTGATCCCAGGAGGTGATGCTGTTAGCCTGGATTACCCTGGTCAGTAAGAAAAGCAGACAGGGGACCACTAAGGGTAGCTCACGCCCTTCAGGCAGCACACAGGCTACCTGTCCATCCTAAGACAACATTGCGGCTGGAATTGCCTTTTGTCCTTGGTGATAGTACCACACAGTCTCACCTATGATAAGTTTGGTGGATTCAGGTGCCAAGACAAGGGCAACTCAGAGAATTCCTCAAAAGGCAAGAACTAAGGTACCTGTGAGGAGGAGGGTGCCCTTTCCATGGTGGCCTGCTGTGACTGTCACCGATTGCTGCTCAGGGGTGAGCATGGCAGGTGACATGTTGGAGAGGTACTGTAACCTGTCCCCCCAGGGGACTAACAGACCAATCCACCAGAGTTCAGGGCTCGTTATACTCCATGACCATGTCCAGGTTTTCGTCTCTCCTTCCCTGAGGGGAGTTAGGGCTGGAAGCAGGAAAGTTCTGTTTGAGTTACCTGGGGTCACATCAACGGGTCCTTGGAAACATTTGTCGATCAGAGGGGAGTGGTCTGCTTGTAGGTTAAATAATCTAAAGGGGCAGGCCCGCCCTTTTGTGGCTGCTCATTCAGTGCTCGCATTCATTGTGTAAAAAGGGGGCACAGTGGGACTGGTCCCCAGAGACAGAGGCCTCTTTCATGGCAGCCAAGAGGGCTATTGCACAGGCCCAGATGCTACAAGTAGTAGACCGCTCACAGCCGTTTGACCTCCATGTGACAGTCAACTCAAGGGAGATGAGTTTCCAGTGTTGGAGAGATGGGGGAGAAGTTATACCTTTCAGCTTCCCCTTCAACAAACCATTGTATCACTCTACCATGCCAGCAGCCTGAGACCAGTAGGGCATATGGGCTATCCACTCAATGTCCATTTGGTGTGCCCACTGTTGGACTTCATGTCCCATAAAATGACTACCTCGATCACTTTCTATAGTGAAGGGCCACTCATATGGAGGGGTTAAATGTCCCAGGGCTTTAATGGTGGATGTTTGGTCAGCCCAGGCCACCAGGTAGGCAAAAAGGAGGCTGGTAGTGATATCAACCACGATGAAAGCTTACACCGCCATGTTAGACCCAGGCAGGGGACCGACATAGTCAACCTGCTGTCTCCCCAAAGGATGGTGTCCCCATCAGACATGTCCAGGAACAGTGGGGAGACACCTGTAATGTGGATACTGTTGGGCACATACTTCACGTTGGCGCTAAGCCATCCATAAATCTGCCATAGGTATATGTAGATTCCACCTCTGGTTCACTTGAGCCATAATCTTTACACTGGCGTGGCCCAGATGATGGTGAAATCACAGGGCTTTGTCAGCTGGCAAGGGTGCCCTGATTCTTTGCACCCTTGCCAGGGTGTTGGTCTCATTATTGCTGGGGTTGATTAGAGGTCTATGTCCTGAAACATGATACACCCAGGCCTCCTTCTGGTTTCCTTGCTGCAGTAAGTACTCGCACATTGCCTGTCCCCATACTGGGTGGTGCCCTCCTAGCCAACCTTGGGCTTTCCATGTAGGTAACCAGACGGTGAGGTCCTTAAACACAACCCAGCTATCAGCACAGACATGCAAAGGGAGAGCTCGTGCACAACTGCAATCCACATGGCATGTAATTCAGCCCTTTGGCTGCTCTGTCCCTGCCCCGTTTCAAACCAAATTTCATCATGATCCAACTGGATGGCCACTACCATCCACTGGGCTAAGGAACCACGACTGGATCCGTTGGTATACCATGCCTCTGCTGGAAGGGGACCTCATCCTTCAAGGTATGGGCTCTCTTCCCTAGGTCTGACTGCTCCATTGTC
Source organism: Mirza zaza (assembly GCA_008750895.1). Lineage (NCBI taxonomy): Eukaryota > Metazoa > Chordata > Mammalia > Primates > Cheirogaleidae > Mirza > Mirza zaza. The sequence goes on along the minus strand of VSMD01103043.1, from coordinate 27,383 downwards.
TAAAGGTCGGCATCAGATGCAATTCAACAGGACCCAATATTGTCTGCAATTCTGTAGTCAAAGGACTAGAGCTGAACTCTGCTCATTGCTCCACTTCACCAGAGTGGGTGTCTGGGCCACCCCTGATCATGGGCTGGTTATACGTGACCTCACCTGTCCAGCTAATCGGGTATGTGGTGAACACCAACACCTTAGACTGCCCAGCTATAGCTTCACAGGCCTGAAGGGTGGCATATACAGCTTCCAGCTGCTTTTCCACCAAGGAATAGCACTCTTGAGGGCCCTTCCGAGTCTGGGATCAAAACCCAACAGGGACTCACCGCTTATGCTGGCATCACCACAAACCCCAGCCCATCTCACTTGAGTTGACTGTCATGTGGAGGTCAAATGGCTGTGAGTGGTCTACTACTTGTAGCATCTGGGCCTGTGCAATAGCCCTCTTGGCTGCCATGAAAGAGGCCTCTGTCTCTGGGGACCAGTCCCACTGTGCCCCCTTTTCACGCAGTGAATGCCATGGCTGCAACAGTTGGGCAAAGTGGGGAATGAATATACTCCAATGCCCACAAAGCCCCACAAACACCTGTAACTGCTTTATTGTAGTGGGTTGGGGAAGGCTTGAATCTTATCTGTAACCGCTTGGGGATTGCTTTTGTCTAACCTGACCAGATGATACCCAAGAATTTGGCTGACAAGCCAAGTTTCTGGAACTTGGAGTCATTTACCACCCAACCCCATTGTTCCAACTAGGTTCAAAGACTGGCAGCGGCTTCTTCTAGACCTGTAAGAGAATCAAAGGATAACATTATGTCATCAATATAATGAAATAAAAACACTGAGGATGGCCGACTCCATGTGGCCAAATCTTGTGCCACCAAACCAGGACACATGGCTGGGCTGTGGAGGTAACCTTGCGGTAACACCACAAATGTCCACTTTCATCCTTCCCATGTGAAGGCAACCTGGTCTTGACTGTCCATAGCTATGTCTATGGAGAAAACACCATTGGCCGGGTCCAATGTCCCAATACTCCATAGTGGTACTGTCCAAGCACCAAAGTCAGTTGATCCATCAGATCCAGTATAGACAGCACTGTGGCATGCAGTGGGAGAGTCACTTTATTCATCTCCCAGTAATCTACTGTCATTTTCCAAGTTCCGTCTGGTTTCTTAATCAACCAAACAGGAGAGTTCAATGGACTGTGAGCAGGGCACACTATGCCGGCCTTTTTCAGCTGCAATATGGTTTGTGAAATTTCTTCGTGCTCCCCGAGCAAACGATACTGTCGGGTGTGTATCACAGGATGAGGTGTGGGCAGAACCTGCAGTGGGTGATGGGGGTGGCCACACACCACTGGCTCCCCAACCCTATCTCGGAGGTGGAACTCACCCACAGAGGTGGTTAGGGTTAAGCCACACAGAATATCAACACTCAGAATATATTCCTTTTGGGGGAACATATACACAGTGTAAGGCTTAGGGACCAAATGCCCTGTCCCCAATGGAATGGTTACTTGCTTAACTTTGACAGTTTGCCCACCATAGCTATCTATGCAGGCTGTCTGTCCAGCAAACCACTCAGGGTTTCCATAGATTAGGGAGCAGTTGGCTCCTGTGTCCACCAAGGCCAAAACCTTCTGCACATTCATAGGGGACCAGTGAATAGCAAGTTCCACATGTGACCTCCAGTCATCTGGGGTCCCCTTTAACTGGGTGCCTTGGCCTAACTCCTCAACTGTATCAAAGAGGGTAGTTTCAAGCACAAAATCTTGCAGCTGAACATTGCACATCTCTTTGTGGGCATCTTAGTTCCCTGCCTCTTGGCTGCTTTCATGAATTGCTGGTGAGAAGCCAGCCGATTACACAAAGCCAGCAACACCTCAGTAGGCTGTTTATCTACCTTCTCTTTCTCTACTCCTATTAGTAGGAGGTCTAGCCACATCTGGATTTGAGACACCTTCTGGCCCCCTGCTGCCTTCTTCTGCAAGGGTCCCTGAGCTTGTGGGCCCTTCTTGGGTCCTTGTAGCACACGCACTCATCCTTTCCCTCCTTTCTGGGCGGCAGGTGTACATTCCACCTGCTTCCACTCTGTGTCACGAGCCCACAACATGAGAACTTCTGCCACTGACTGCCACAAGCCTGTAGGAGGCCACATGTCCTCCCCTGCTGGAGCGGAGGGGACACTTACCCCTCTGAATCCTGCCAGACTACACCCAGTGTGAGAGGGAAGCTCTGTGGCTAGCATGTGTCCAGCACAGGCTTCGGAAATTGGAAGGAAAGGCGAGTGGCAGCAGGCAGGTGAGACATGCTCTTTATTGTCGGGGGGTACAGTAGTGGTGAAAACATGGCCGAGAACATGGCGAGTGCTTACGTATGGCTCTGAACAATAGTGGCAATATGCCATGGGAAAGCGCGATCACATAGGAGATAACACCTTGGTTACATAAGTGTGCTGACTCACGCCTCCCCAGAAGGCCAGCTAAGGAGTGGGATGGGGAGCCGGACCAGAAAAAACACTGCGACAGTCATGTATGTTTGGCTTAAGAAACCTATTGCCTGTACAAATGCATTTTCCCTTACACCGTCCCCCCCAAACAATTAAAGTTTCTATCCATGGTATTATAAAAAGACAGTATGCATAATCTGCAGATGCTGCATAGAGTTTAAATTACTTAGGAATTAGTAAATGCACGTTGACGGCTCAGTTATTTTTCTAACACAGATTACTACAATACACACACACAGACTTGATTAATGTCCTCCATATTTCGATAGTCATAATGCCTAGAAAAAGTAAAATAAGCTGGAGTCAAGGCATCTACAATATTGATTTTGCTTAAAGTAAAAATATGTCAGAGTTAGAATAACCATCATATGATATTTTATTCAGGCAACCAACTATACACCAAGCTACTAATAGGTGATTTGCCACTGAAGTTCCAAAAGAAGGATCAGTCTCTAAAACATCTCATTTTGTTTTTAATTTTACCCTCAAATCCACTCCTGCATAGTTCATCTCCAAATCTCTTTAAGAAGGATCATTTTAGACACCCACATGACATACCAGGGACACAAGGACATCCTGAAAGAGAGTGTCCTGCAGCCCACCCATATAAACCAAAGACAGTTGACATGATGGCTTATAAAGGTTGAAAGTTAATGTAAACAATTAAGCCAGGTGAGCTGGAATAGTCAGGTGTTCATTAAAAATGTATGTGTTTGCCACATTAGGAAGAGGAAGTGGACTGGATATCCCTTTGTCCCCAGAGAACTTCAGTTTTCATACACGTGGTTCTACTGGCCATTCATTACATGTTTGCTGTCTGTCTTTCCTGTCAGGACATAAGCTCCACAAAGGTAGGGAATCTGCCTGCCTCATTCACTGTTGGAACCATCCTAGCACCTAGGCAAATGCCTGGAAATAAAAGGAACTCAATAAATGCTTCTTAGGTGAGTACGCAAATAAATGAATGAGACGTTTACGTGCATGGATAGTTGCAAAGATCAATATGGCATAAGCGGAGGCCTCAAAGATCAATATGGCATAAGCAGAGGCCTCCCTAGCCTAGTTATAGCAACGCTGTTCTTTGTTTACAAACTGCAAACTTGTTGCCAGTTGAAGCACCTGCTGTGAGTTTTTTATCTACTTCAGTTTTCTCCAAGGGCTTGCTGAGAAGATGCTGTGCTGGAATTCATGAAGCTATTGTCTCTTTACACCAAACCCCACCTTTCCATACTGAGCTGTCTGATGCTGGGGCTGGGATGACACGATAGTTTGAGCTCCCCATTATGCCTTCTGAGGAGGAGGGGCTGGGGGCTCGCTGTGAGGCTGGGGGAGGGCGAGAGGGAGAAACCTCTGCTACCAGCAGCAGATCCCCCTGCAACTGCCAGGCTCTCTTGGAAGCAGCAGTTGGGGTTAGGGTTAGGGTTAAGGTTAGGGTTAGGGTTAGGGTTAGGGTTAGGGTTAGGGATAGGGTTAGGGTTAAGAAGCTGCAGTCTATTCTGCAGCTTCTTTCTACACTCCTCCTCCTGTCTTCCTATGTAGCAGGAGCAGCCATGCATTGCCCCCTCCTAAGTGGTCTGTTTCCGGTCTGACTCTGGGTCCACTGGGTGTCTTCTCTGACCTCAGTTCCTTCCCTTCATTCTCCCTTCTTTATTTAGCTATTTCCTTACAATTAATTATCATTAATCTATAATATATTCCATTTGTTAAAATAATGAGTCTGCTTTCTTGTTCCCTCAACCAGACTCTGATGGATAAAGACTGTTAATCATGTTTTTTATTGCACGGCGGCTATGTGTGTTTCTAAATTCTATATTTCACTGTTCTAACAACTTGCCACACTTTATCAGGACTTCTCTTAATTTAATTTTAATTGTAGGATTTCTTTTAATTTAAAAATGTTTTGCTAATGGTGGATGTTTAAACACACAAAGCAAATAGAGGTAGGTACAGAATATAAATGCCATAATCCTACTTATCAGTTTTAACACATTCCAGCTGGATCAATGTTCTCTTGCTTTTGTAACTCCCCTCTTTTGAAAAATGCAACACAAAAAACCCCAATGAGTCATGAATTCTGAGAACATCCCTTTCTATATTAGAGTGGAGAAAAACTTCCTATGGGTTTATAATCCTATCCCGAGCCAGGTACAATGCTTTTTTGTTTGTTTTTCCATCTGGAATATTTTGAGTAATTTTCAAGAGGGCTCAATCTCTGCAGCTCACTTGCTTATTCCTGCAGAGTCCGCCTACAGCAAGAGGGGGTGCCGACACAGGGAGTTTGAGAACTCCATTGTAAGAAGCTGTCCTTTCCTTCTGGGACAGAGCTAAGGCAGCTTAAAAAAAATTCTCACAGTTCTGGAGGCTGGAAGTTCAAGATCAAGGTGTTGACAGGGCTTGTTCTCCCTGAGGCATGCATCCTTTGAGTCTGTTCTTCTTCTAAGGACACGAGTCCTAGGGCAGCTTTCAAATGGCTGATTGTTCATTAGGAACACCTGGGATGGGGCCAGGTGGAGGACAGAAATTGCCACCTGAGATTGTGGAGCTAATCCTTAGTCAAATCTAAGTCTAAAGCCTGGCTGTTTTTCCTTATTTCCCTTCTTCCACTATAAAACATAATGTGTACTCACATGTCATCTTGCAGGAGCAATTTCCCTGCTTTTCCTGAATGACAGCCACATAGGATTTCTCCCTTGGCAGCTGCTTTTCAATTTGTATTCTTTTCTCATTTTCATAAACAGATATGATACCATTTCCTATATTTTGGGATACATTTTGTGATATTAGTATTGATTCTTAAGGACTTATCTTAGGGTTCAGATCTGAAGCTATTGATCATTTTGAAGATTTCTCCTTTATTTAATTTTCTTATCACTTCAGTCTTTGGAACTTTAGGTTTCACATTTTCTCTGTATGTAGTTTTCCAGTGGAAGATAGGGGCTTCCTTTACTGTTTTTCTAAACTTACATATTTTGGGGGTACTTTATTTGGCAAACATTAATAGAATATTTATATGCTTGATATCAATATGTAATTCTTAATGCAATATTACCTAAAATAGCATAAATAAATAACCTGATTTATAAATAAGAGAAATTGAGGCTTAGGGAAATAATTGCTCACCGTAACTAATTAGACTAATAGGTAGTGGACCCATGACTCACGTCAAAGTCTGTTCAAGGCCCCAAGCACTAAACACTAAGTCCCCTAAACACTAAAGTCAAATAGCCCCTCATGCCTACAGCATCTCCATGTCACTAAAAACTTATCTCAGAGTGACAGTTTGCAGAGCACATACCTGGTGCCTCAGTTTGCTCACTCCATTGCTACTGGTACCATATGCCTGCAGAGCACTGATATAACTCCACTGTAACTACTTACTTCTGTCACCCCACTAAGACAAGAAGGGTCTTTTCACTGTTTCATTCCAACACTTGGCGTAGTGAGTAGCACGTAGTTGGTGTTTAACAAATATTTGTTGAATAAATAAATGGATGAGTGATTCTGGGCTTGCCAAACATATGCTCAACTTTGCCTTCTGTGCCTACATCCACCTGGGGGAATTTCCATCTGCTTTAACCACCATCAGATTTCCATAAATAAACAAATGGCAGTTGTCAAGTTGTAACAGATATTTGTCATTGATTAAGCGGATAAACTGAGGTAGAGACATAACTTCTCTGATGATCTACAGGAGCAATGAGAAATGCTTTTCAGTGGGCACTTTATAAATATACATTTTACTGAGATTTTATTGGCTGTCTTATTTTGTTGCAGATGGCATAAACCCAACGCACATTAGCTTAGCAGAAGGCATGGTTATAACTGTGGGAAATGGCATGTAGAGCTGGCTTCAGATCCTAATGGATCCCAGAACTGAACAATCCTGTTTAGGTCTCTCTCAATGTGCTCCTTCCTTTCTTTTTACTTCCATGTGTTTCATTCTGGCTTCATTCTGCACAAAGTTTCTCCTCATGTGGCCAAAAAGAAGAGCAAGGATAGGAGGATGACAAGTCCATGGTCCTCATAGTGGACTGCAGCAGAATCAGCATCTCCTGGAAGCTGGTTGGAAACACAAATTCTCGAACCCTTCCCTAGATGTACTGAATCACAAACTCTGACAGTGGGGACCAGTACTCTGTGTTTTAACAAACATTTGGGGCAATAGTGGCACACACTAAAATTTGAGATCTGCTTGACTAGGGGTAGCCATTGAATCCTCAAATGGGGTTCATCCAGTGACTTTGCATGTTCAGAAATAGAAGAACATTTTGGGAAGATGGCCCCACATGAGGGATCTCGTTCGTGTTTGGAATTCCTCTAAGGTGCAAGCCACTTACTTGGGAAGACCCTAATTAATCCACCTTAGTTATGGCCTTATCCCTATTTTGAGAAATCTTCAAAACGAAAGGATTTGGAGGAGGTTTAGTAATGGACGATATTTTGGTGAATTCCACCTTTAAGGCTGAAAGAGAGAAAAAGTGGAGGACACTGGGGTCTGTGGTCCATCACAGAAACGCATCAGGTCAAAATCTCAAATTTCCATAAGAACTTTGGGGAACTCTGTAATTTCTCAAGTTTGTTTCTGGCATGCATCTTTTTCTCTAGAGTGATCAGTAGTAAAATTGTTGGATGAGAAATGGTTGTTTGTTAGTCTGGGGAGACAGCACAAAGAAGGAAAGGTCGAGAACTGTAATCCATGCTGAAGCCAGTCTTGAGAAAATGGGAATTGTAGTAGATGAAAACAGAAGCCACAGCTCAGAGAAGGGGGAAAACTGCCTAAATTCTTTGTGTCTCCAGGAATTAGAGGAACCTCCAGGGACTACAGGGAATCCCCTGGGACCTCAGTTCCCTCTGAAGTAGTAATAAGTCACTTTGGAATGCTGTGTTGTGTATTATCTGTCTTTTCAGACTTTAATTGTTTTTATTCTTATTTGGTCCCTTAGTTTAAAGAAAATCATGTTTCTCTCCCAGGGCTAATAGAATCGTCCCTAATGGGGTCACAGAGACAAGATTGTCAGAATACCCCTCTAGGATAGTAATAGCAGTGGCAGCACCTTGGCAATTCTTGAGCTAAAAAAAAAAAAAAGAAAAAGGTAGCAAGAGTTAGGAAAGAGCTAAAGACTACTTTTAAATAATGCATTAATTCAAAACAAAATAATCCTAATAATTATTCTAAATAAAATAATTCTTAATAATAATAATTCTAGTAACAATAATAGCAAGTATTTCTTGATTTCTTAGGGAGTACTAGGTCCTCTTTTAAGAACTTCAATTGTATTAACTCATTTTGTCTTTGCAACAACTATCCATTTTACAAACGAAAAAAAACTGGCATAGGCCAGGTGCGGTGGCTCATGTCTGTAATCCTAGCACTCTGGGAGACCAAGGTGGGAGGATTGCTTGAGCTCAGGAGTTCAAGACCAGCCTGAGCAAGAGTGAGACCCCGTCTCTACCTTAAATAGAAAGAAAATTAGCCAAACAACTAAAAATAGAAAAAATTAGCTGGGTACGGTGGCATGTGCTTGTAGTCTCAGCTACTTGGGAGGCTGAGGGAGGAGGATCGCTTGAGCCCAGGAGTTTGAGATTGCTGTGAGCTAGGCTGATGCCACAGCACTCTAGCCCAGGCTACAGAGTGAGATTCTGCCTCAAATAAAATAAAATAAAATAAAATAAAATAACTGGCATAACTTGTCCAAATGAAACAGTTTTTTGATATAAATCCATAAAGTTCTGTTCTCGGAGCTGATGCAATTTATCATTACATAATGCTACTTCTCAAGAAAAAGGGAATCTCTTCAGTTAAATTATGCAGATGTTTGCTAATGTTTAATACTGTACTCCTTTATTTGAGAGAGGCTGTTGCATGTAGTTTTATGTAAGAGCTTCTCTGTCTGAAGATAGAATCCAGACACCATCCTATCCTCGTCATGACACTGTCATTACAACTAGGACATCATATGGGACATTAATGTTTTTTTAAGAAGACTTTCTGTTTACTGAACCTATGTAGAAGTCAGAGAGATACCTATGATTTATATGCTTCTTCACAATTCCTTAAACTCTTTTCTATGAATGTTAAAGGCTATTTCTACCTGAACTGTTTTTATGGGAAAAGCTATCACGAAACTTTTGAGGCTGAGTAACATGACTCTTTCACAAAGCAACCAATAGTCACGTGTTGGGTTTTCTTTTTAATTTGTCATGGTTCTTGAAGACTGCTCAGAATGTTCAATTATATTTTTAATTTCACTGCTGGCTTATTAGCTGAAGAACTCAGCTGTTCTTATTTGAGCAGTATTAGGGTCTAGCAAGATCTTACATCATTCTACAGGGATCAATTTATAAACTTTGTTTACTTCAAGATTCTTGTTGACACGTAAATTTAGCAGCTACAGAATTATAGATAGCATTACGAAAAAGCTATTAGCTATTCTCTTAGAGATAATATTTATAAATGGAATATAATTACAGCCTGAAAGCAGTTTCCAGAGCTAAAGGCAATAAAGCTAAAGTAATAAAGAATTTGCTATGAGCTGTCCTGGAGGAAGGAGGCCCCCAGCAGAATGAAAAAGGGGCTGGGCAGGGAGAAGCAAGAAGCGAATGGGATGAAGAGAGAGGCTAGGCTCTTCCAGACAAGGGGTGGGGGGGGCGGTATTCCAGGCTGTTCTAAGAAGGCAGAGACTGGCGCCTGGAGAGACCAAAGTCTTCTGCCCCTACTGGGGAAGATTTTTAAAAGCACTTTCCCAACCTGATAAAAACTTTCTCATGGGAATGCTTTGCTCACAGATGTTTTCTCCAAAGATGCTTTTTCTTATTTTCCCAGATAACTGGATTTAAAAAAAATATTAATGAATGACAGCCTCAACCAACTGCATAATATATAGCCTTTATCCTTGAAGTGCAGATAAATATTTATTAAGCACAAGTATATGCAAGGTACTTTACTAGGTATTTTGCGATATACCAAGATGAATAAGACATAATCCCTGCTGTCAAGAGACATAAGATTTAGGGAGAGAAGACATGCAATGAGAAGAAATCTTCTTTAGGGAGAGAAGACATGCTATGCTGTGATTACTAACACCAGCTACTCTATACTGGGCATTACTCTCCATGCTTTGGATATGCTAACTAATTTAACCTTCATTGCAGCCCTGTAAGAACATGTCATCATTATTTTCATTTAATAGATGAGGAAACTGAGGTTGAGCAATATTATGTAACTTGTCCAGTGTTACACAGCTATGAAAAGTTGAAAATTGAGACAGTGGAAGTTGAACTATTTGATTTATAGTCATGGAGTAAATCAAAAGTCAGAGCCTGGGCTATAATTTAGTTGAAGTCTCCTGACTCCCAACATAAGGCTCCCTTTATTAAATTGTGAAGTCTTTTTGTTTTTGCCTTAATAATGAATGGTACTAGGAGCAATTTCAACACACCATCCAAGACTCCTACTTGCTTATTCTGAGAAAGCAATCAACTTTAAGTCAAACTTTGTTTTTCTAAAGAGCCTTGAAAGTATTCACTAAGAGTTTTATGAAACTTTAAGCAAAGAACTGTTTGTACAAATACCATTTTAAAAGAGTTTTCTGGCTAGAGCTAATATAAACGAACGTTTACTGTTGACTTAAGGAACGCTTTCATATGAATATCAGTTTTTGAAGGTTTTTTTTAAAAAAATCACTCGTTTATCTAAAATGTACATTTTGCTTTAGTATATCGGAATCAAAGTTCATTGAATAATGTTTTATTAAGAAAATTAGTTTTATTTACACAAAATATCTAAAATATAACTTAAATACTTGAGCTAATTTTTAAAACATCCTCTAAACATGTTAATTTTCCAAGTGATTTTCAGGCAATCGGCAGGGCTGAATTATCTGGGCTCTTAGGCAAAAGCGAAAAGCAGATGATGTCTCTTTCTTTAATATCCTATTTATGACTTGTTTTGTTCATCTCGTCTGTTTTTTGCCTCAGTTCCTCGATCACAGTGTTTGTTCTCCAACCACTTGGAACATTTTGCTTTTGGCAGCCACTGAGAGTTCACTGTTTGCTATTTCATTCTCTTAAATTCTAGGCTTTTTAGAGTGTTCAAGGAGATAACTATGTGAATATATCAGAGATGATGATGGGTACTTTAGTTTCCTAGGGCTGCCATAACAAAGCACGGCAGCTGGGTGGCTCAGAGCAACAGAAATTTATTTTATTCTGTCACCATTCGGGAAACTAGGAGTCCAAAGTCAAGGTATCCGCAGGATCGCTGCCCCTCTGAAGGCTCTAGGGGAAGGAAATTTTCTTACTTCTTCCAGCTGCTGTGGCTCTTGGTAATCCTTGGAGTTCCTTGGCTTGTAGCTGTATCTAATCTTTGTCATCACAAGGCCTTGTCCCTATAACTCCCGTATGTCTGTCTGACTCGTTTTTTCCCTTCTCTTATAAAGACACAAGCCATTGGATACAAGGCCTACTTTAATCCAGTGAAAGCGCATCTTAACTAGTTAGTTCTGCAGAGACCCAACTTCCAAATAAGGTCTCATTCTGAGGTTCCCAACGAACCTCAGTAATTTGGGGAGACACTGTTCAGTCCAGTTCGATAGGCTAATAAGAAAAGGCAGGAGGAAAAGGCTGATCATGCAAACAAATATTGGTTTATTTTGAGAGGAGTTGTAAGGTTCCATCTGTCCAGAAATGCTGCTTCTTCTATTTTGTCATTGTTTTGACCTCCTTTTATGGCTGATTGGAAATGTCCAATGACCTCCTTAGGTCTGAGTCTATCTCCAAAAAGCCATGGTGACAAATTCTCATGTTACTAAGGAGAAGAGGGAGTTTCCCCATTGACCAGATCAATTCATCAGCTTCACTAATTATCTTCCCGAAGAACAAACAGAATTGAGTATGTCTTGAGAAGAAATAGTGATTGCTGAAAAGAAGAAGAGAAGGAAAATTGAGCATAGTGAAAAGGCTTGAGTCTTTAATGTCAGACACAGCTAAGTTCAATTCTCAGTGCTGCAGTGTGCTAGCTTCCTAATCATGCAATTATGAATCATGCTCTGTCAGTAGTTTCTGCTGGAGCAATTAAATCTACATCAAAGATTATTTTAAGGATTAAAGAAAGGCATAGTAGATATCAAAAAGTATTAGTATGTCTCATATATTAATAATAACTATAATAAGGCTGCCAAAAAAGAAAAAGTTCGCTTCAAAAAAGAGATAGCATCTAAAATGCATTTCTAACTTATCATATTTTTGAGGGAATTTGCTCCCGTACTCCATGCTCAAGAAGGGGATGGTGGGTTACCTTAGAATGTTAAAACAAGAGATGCTGGTACTTACTGGGTGGCCACACCTCCAAATTCCTTGTCCTCTGTAAGCTGTGGTTTAGTTTACCCTCATCTCAGCCTTGGAAGAGTTCCAGTGTTGGACCTGCAAACTCCTGGGCCCAGGCCCAATCCTTTCCTAACATGGCACAAATCACATACTGTGGCCCTCTCTTGTCCTACAACAATTTTGATTTGCAGCAAGAGTAATCAAAAAGGTTAAAAGGAGATGAGAAGATGCAACTTAGAAGGAGAAGGTAAGGTATAGGAGGTGAAGTATTCTCAATAACCACTCAGCTCTACCAGACAGCATTTGACTATATATATGAAGGTCATGTTTGTTTATTTTTTGCCACAAGATGGTAGGCCAACTGCTTGCTCACTGCCTGTCAGTCATTTGCATTAATCCCTGTTTCTAAAATAGAAGACCTGAGTAATCACTGGAATTTGCCATGGCTTAGGCCTGGGCCTGGCTTAGTCCACACAATGTATTAATACATCAAAGAAACTTCTGATAAGTTTTGGTCTCTGTATTGCCGGTCTCTGGCCTTGTGTCTGGGCTCCGTGTTGGATCTCTGGCCTCTCCTGATCCCTTCTGCACACATCATCACCCTACCCCTGCCAGCCTGGCCCCACCAGCCCTGGCTTGTGCTACAAAGCACTCAGGCAGAGCTTTCTTTCAACAAGTGCTCACTAGGGAGCAGCAGGTTGAAGGGTTTAAAGCCATTGTGTACCCCTCTCCTGGGTGGATTCATTTAGCCTCTAAATAGTAATTTATCATAAAGGCAAAAAATATACTTTGACATGAAGTTCTTATTTAACCATTTTAATTAGACTTTCAAGACAAAACAGTCAGGTAAGTATACTTTACACCCATTGGGTTTAGAAAATTTCACTAGGCTCTGTGGAAGCTAAAGTAGACCTGGCATCTGTTTTGTGGGGGTAAAAATGGTACCTTATTTTTCCTATTTTTAATGCCCCTCATCCTTCCATTTTGGAAAAAAAAATCAAGTGAAATTTCTGTCATGTACTTCTCTCCACTTCCTTCCTTCTATCCTTCTTTGAAATATCAACTACTGCCAACAGCAGAAGATTTTGTCAGCATAACAAAAATTTTTCCTTGCCAAAGAGAAAAAAGGGGTCCAGCAACAGAAGAGAGTCCAATAGTGGACTGAAATTAATACAGCTCCAAAGTCCTCTTTTCTTACCATGATCCCTAAGCTTTGAATCTTGAAATGGAAGACCAATGGGAAATTGTTTTACATTCTCTGTACAATGCTAGCCAATATCACAGACAGTATCTTATTTAAGAAAAAGAACTTTCTATGACCTTTAAAAACTTGAAAATCATGTCCTACTTTTTCTCTTTTTCTGATATTCTCTCTCTCTCTCTCTCTCTCACACACACACACATACACACACACACACATGAGTCACTCATAATTGATTATGGAAAGGAGACATGTTAGGAGAGCTCAGGTCCGTTGATCTCAGTAGATAAATTTGACTGCAACTGGTCTTACATCCTTAGAACTTCATATAGCTCTAGTCCTGTAGTACAGAAGGAAGTGATGTAAGTACAGGTAGTGTTCTTATAACATGAGGAAGCAATAAGAGAGAGATGATAAAAATCTAGTGCTTCTGCAGCTGGAAAGTGCTCATGCAGAGAGTGTAGAAAGGTGTCCAATGCAAAGCATCCAGAAGGTAGGTAATGAAGAGTTGTTCCTGGATTTAGCTAAGTGGATGGGAAAGATTTCTTTCGGTTGAGAGAATTGGAGTTGGAAAGTACAAAGTTTAAGGAAAATGGTCTTTCAAAAAACCTGTTAGAATAAGTGATTATAACACATTGTAAATCTGTATCATAAGGCTGAAAGTGTCTGGGAGGAATGATGGGTCAAAGGATCTCTTTGTCCCTTCAGCTAGCCCCACATGAGGATGGAGAGAAGGGACCAAGAAGAACAGAAATGATGATGTCAGAGAAGAAAGCAAGGATGCTTGTACCTGACAGCAAGCTGTTCTTTATCCTTGAGATAAAATGGAATTTTTCACTGTTGTTTAAAAATGTACATGACAGAGGTCCTAGAATAAATTTTTAGAATTATTTCTTTTACAGATGGAAGGGAATCAGTAGTCTGTAGCACTGATAAAACAAGAAAGCAGATTATGAATCTCATATTTATTCTCTCATATCTGAAATGTGTTCCTCACCATGGGGTACTATATCAAAAATATATTTTTTTGGATTTTAATCTTCAAATTTGTTGTCCATCACATAATCATCCTAGGTTGTTTCTTGGGACACATTTTCACAGAGCTCGCTGCTTGAAGCAGGAGACTCCTTATGGAGCACACTCATGCCAAACCTTCAGGGTCCCTGAGGTGGAGAACCGCATGGTCACATTCTCTTTTTTTTCTTTTCTTTTCCTTTTTTCTTTTTTTTTTTTTTTGAGACAGAGTCTCGCTTTGTTGCCCACGCTAGAGTGAGTGCCATGGCGTCAGCCTAGCTCACAGCAACCTCAAACTCCTGGGCTTAAGCGATCCTACTGCCTCAGCCTCCCGAGTAGCCGGGACTACAGGCATGCACCACCATGTCCGGCTAATTTTTCTCTATATATTAATTGTCCAATTAATTTCTTGCTTTTTATAGTAGAGATGGGGCCTCGCTCTTGCTCAGGCTGGTTTCGAACTCCTGACCTAGAGCAATCCGCCTGCTTTGGCCTCCCAGAGTGCTAGGATTACAGGCGCGAGCCACCGGGCCCGGCCCCCGCATTCTCTTTTCTTATTTCCTCTCATGGCAAGTTTCTGGTTTTTTGCCACAGAGCAATACTACAAAGTTTATGTGGCTTTACCATGTCAAGAAGCATCAGTTAACACACTCTAAGTAGGCTCTTGCCTCTGTGACCTGACCCACCACACCACACACATGCCCTGTTGAAACCTATTATCTTCTCCAACCACCATGGTGGCAGAAAAGCCTGGCATTGTCCACTGCTTTGGGTAAATGCTTGTAATAAACATTGTGGGATAGCTTATTGGTCTAAACTAAGGTTTCTCAACGTCGACAATTGGCACTAGGTACTTCTTTGTCTTGGTGGGGGGAAAGGCTGTCCTATGCATTGCAGGGTGTCAGGCAGCATCCCTGGTCTCTACTCACTGGGGACCAGTAGTACGAAATGTTTCAAGACACTGCCAAATGTCACCTGGGGGACACAATTGCCCTGGTTGAGAACCACAGCCCTGAACTATTGTGTGCCATTGGTTCCTGGTAAATAGGTTGCAGTAGTCTACCAGGGCAGTGAGAGAATGAGAAGTTTCTGGAGTTCACCAAAAACAGGAGCCCAGGTAGCATAGGGAAGTGGCTAGAAAGGCTGGATGAGAACTGGTCATCACGGGGCAGGGATAATTCCAGACAGCCACAAAGAGATTGGATGAAGAGAAAACAGGGATGAGGGACATAAAGAAAGACAACCGAAAAGAAGAAGAAATATTGAAAACCATGTGGCCTTCACTGTAGGACTTAGACAGATAACCAGAAGGGGGAACCACAACAGACAACTGGAAAACCGAGATTCTGATCTCAACTACACCCATCTATTGGGCTTTAGATCATATGCTTGTGCTTAGTTTCCTTATCTGCAATGTCCCTATATTTCCAAACCTGATTATCTCAGATTGTTGTATTGAGGTAATACATGAGAACGTAACTTTGTCAATGTGTTCTTTATAAAGGGGCCAAAAAGTGCTATTTTTGCACAGCTCTGCCTCACATATATAAGTTGGAAGGTGGAGGGGATGGCACTCAAAACTGCTGAGGACCTGGGAAGAGAGAGTCAGTTCCAGCCCAGAGTAGCATCATGCAGTTTGGTGAAAACCCAGCTCACGTGTCCTAGCCTAACTTGGGATTCCTGGCCATTGGGGACAGTTATGAGGGTTAACCAGGACACCTGAGTAGACAGAAGAGTAGAATTCAACTGTTAGCCTCTTCTATAGCAATGAATTTTTGTTAATCTCAGTTTATACTTGTGGGTCTTCCCAAAGAGGAAATCATAGTAAATCTTAGTGATAGGCTTTGGTGCATGGTATTGCTCATGTTCTGTTGTATAATAGAAAAAAGAATGCTTATCTAGCAAAAACTTAGAAAAATGTATTAGGTAAATATTATGGACTTTTTCCTCATATCTTGTATGGAGAGCTGATAAAGTCTTCCTCAAAGCAATTTTTTTTTTAACTTAAGACTGAGATCGACTAGTAAACAAGATGGGAACAAGAGAAAACACCGGTTTTGAAACCTACAGCAGCAAGACCCTTTGGAACTTCCTAAAAGATTGTGTTGAGGATCGGTTCAAGATTTAAGGAAAGATTTAGTGCTTGTTAGTTCAACCTTTATAAAAATAACTGAACATGTTTGCCCTCTGGAGTAGACTCCAGACTTTTGTACCTGGCCAAAAAGAAGAAACATGTTAGCTAAGATTAACCCTGTTTTTACTGGAATGCACCAGGTAGAATTGAGAAGTGCTGGTCTGAGCATGATGCCTGAACTATTCCCATCTCCTGCTTTCTCGGGAAATTAGACATCATCCTTTCTCATTTTCCAATTTTATGTTTACCAAACTATAAATAAAAATGTGAGGACACATGCCTCAGGTTTTCTATTTCTGAAATGCCATTGGAGATAGCAGTCGTACTAAGTTGGAAACTGAGAACTTAATTATAGTAAAAGTAGTGTGGGAGGGAGCTATCAGACTACGTGTACTTTGTTTCTGGCCTTTGGGGGTGAATTCTCCTCCTCCCCTTTTATACTTCTCTTTCTTTTCATCCTCCCAAACCAGAGAGCTGAACCTACTTGCAAAACATTGCTATTGTAGGCATCTCCTGGGGGATAATTAATAAGTAACCACAGTTAAATGATACAAGGAATAAAATGGTTAGTTGCCAGAAAGACAAAGTTGACTTGAGGAATGTCAGAAAGTTTTGAGGAAAATAAATGCTCTAAACTGACATTGGATATTTGCTTTATTTTTGTGAAATACTAGGATCTCTATCAATGCATTTTAGAGACTAAAGTATTGTTAGCTGCTAATGGTAATGTTTACTAAAAAATGGGTTATACGCCCTCAAAGTCAATGGGTTTCCTACCACTGAATGATTTCTAATAAGAAAAGTGATCTCTGCCATGTTAAGGAAGCTCACAGAATAGATGAGTAAGCCCTCATGACTCCTACTTACCTTGACATTGTATGATTTATGTGTTTTTGGATTCTTAGAATTTTTTGAGAAAAACACTGAAACCATGTTTAAAAACTGGTAGGTCCAGGTTGGGTACTGTAGCTCATGCCTGTAATCCTACCACTTTGGGATGCTGAGGCTGGAGGATCACTTGAGGTCAGGAGTTCAATACCAGCTTGAACAAGAGCGAGACCCCATCTCTACTAAAAATAGAAAAAAATAGCCGAGTGTGGTGGCATATGTCTGTAGTCCCAGCCACTTGGGAGGCTGAGGCTGGAGGATTGCTTGAGTCCAGGAGTTTGAGGTTGCTGTGTGCTAGGCTGATGCCACGGCACTCTAACCCAGGTGACAGAGCAAGACTGTCTCAAAAACAAACAAACAAACAAACAAACAAACAAACAGGTAGGTCCATTTCAAATGCTACACCATGAATAAATTTTGAGGACATTATACTAAGTGAAATAAGCCAGTCACAAAAAGACAAATACTATATGATTCCATTTATATGAGCTATCTAAAGTAGTAAGACTCATAGAAACAAAAAGCAGAATGGTGGTTGCCAGGGGCCGGGGGAAGGGTGAAATGGGTAGTTGTTGTTTGGTGGGTATAGAGTTTGAGTTTTGCAAGAT
Organism: Mirza zaza; assembly: GCA_008750895.1. Taxonomy (NCBI): domain Eukaryota; kingdom Metazoa; phylum Chordata; class Mammalia; order Primates; family Cheirogaleidae; genus Mirza; species Mirza zaza. The sequence continues at coordinate 9,712 of VSMD01103043.1, read as the reverse complement.
AAAAAAGTTCTGGGTATCTGTTGCACAGTAATGTGAATAAACTGACACCAATGAGCTGTGCACTTCAAATGGTTAAGATGGTAAATTTTATGTTATGTGATTTTTACCACAATTAAAAAATTATAAAGTATTTAAAAATGTGTTTCAAAGTGTTTGGCAAATAAAAAGACTTTGTTTAAAAGTCCTGGCAACAATAATTGAGTAGGGACACGGAATGTAGAGGGTACAGCAAGGGGAAAATTTGCAATAGATTGAGGTGTGAAATGGATCCATTGCTGACTCCCTACCACCTAGCATATTGATTTCTCCTCCTAGGTGTTCAGTGAATACCTATTGAATGATTGCATGGTGTATATTTTTCTAGGTCACATAATAGACAATGAGTGGCAGAATTGCTATTCCTTGTCCCCAGTGTACTCAAAATTTAGTTATTCTCACTCTTTGACCTGAGATGTTACCTGAAAGACTAACACGGTCTCCTAACACAATCATACTCACTCAGCTATACCATACTCTGTTAAACATACTTCTACTGAATTTACCAACTAGTTCATTAGGTAGAAATAAGTTTAACAGAGCCACAGTGATCCCTTTCTCCCTCCTTCTTAAAACTTTCTTCTTTATTGGTTTTGTTGGCTTCCGTGATGTCACTCTCACCTCTTTCTTTTTTCCACTCCAGTTGCTTCCTCTGCTTGCTTCATATATATTGGTTGCTATTCTTTAGAGTTTCATCTCAACATCCCCTTTCTTCTGAATACATACTCCCTAGTAAATCTCATCAATGAGCTAATGACCCCAAATCTTATCCTCAGCTCAGACATTTTTTTCTGGGTTCCAGAATACTTATAAACTATTAAACAGCTGTACCTGAATGTCCTACACTCAACAAATTTAAGACTTGATTCATTGTCTTTTCTGTTGTTCTTCTCTTTCTATATGTTCTATATTAGAAAATGGCATTGCCATTAATTTAATCATCCAAGTCAGAGACTGGGAGTTGTTCCATATTTCTTACTCTCTCTCATATCCTCACTAGAATGACTCAGCATGGTTTGTCAATTTCATTTCTTTAACACTTCTTGAATATGACCTTTCCTCTCCTTCATCCTTACTGTCACTGCTTGAGTTCTCATTTGAATAATCTCATTTAAGCTATTTCAGTAGACCTCTTATTAGTTTCTATCTACCTGGCTTTGACTCCCTTTAATCCATATGACACATTGCTATCAGAATGATCTTCTTAACACACAAATCTGATTATATTGTTTTCTCTGTGCAAAATTCCATAGTGGCTCCCCATCACCTATCAGATAAAATCATTACACTTTTTCAGTATCTTCTGGGATCTCCCTTGGCCCTTTTCTCAAGAGCTACTTCCTGCTTATATTACTTTTGCACCCTATTCTCAAGCAAAATGCAACTCTTTAATTGAGAACACTCCAGTCTTGCCTTTGCTTCTGTGCCACTGCACATTATTTCCTTTGACTGAATTACTCTAATGCAAACTTGTCTGATGAGCTCTTTCATAAAAGAGAATGCACTTTTCATAGTTTTCTTGGTAGGTGGTCATGACTATGGTTTTATTATTTTATTGATTTTAAAAGTACACATTATTGAAGGCCACCTCACCAAAGAAGATGTACAGATGGGAAACAAGCATAAGAAAAGATGCTCCACATCATAGCTCATTAGGGAATTGCAAACTCAGACAAAATCCCACTGCATACCCACTCGAATGGCTAAAATCCAAAACACCAAATGCCAATGAGGATGGGGAGTAACAGGAACTCTCATTCATTGCTGGTGGGAATGTAAAATGGTACAGCTGCCTTGGAAGATAGTTTGGCATTTTCTCATAAAGCTAAACTGACTACTATCATATGATCCATCAATCACACTCATAGGTATTTACCCAATTAAGTTGAAAAGTTATGTCCACACAAAAACCTGCAGATCAATATTTATAGCAGCTTTATTCATAATTGCCAAAACCTGGAAGAAACTAAGATGTCTTTGTATGGGTGAACAGATAAACACACTGGGGTACATTTGTACAATGGAATATTATTCTGTGATAAAAAGAAATGAGAGATTAAACCATGAAAAGACATGGAGAACCTTAAATGCAAAAGCCAACTGGAAAAAGCTACACACTGTATGAGTCCACCTATGTGATATTCTGGACAAGGCCAAATCATGGAGACAATAAAATGATCAGTGGTTGCCAGGAGTTTTCTGGGAGAGAGGGAAGAGGGAGGGATGAATGGGTGCTGCACAGGGGAATTTTAGGGACATGTATCCCCTTTAATGCTGAATACATGTCATTATTCATTTGTCAAAACCTATGGAAAGTGCAGCACAAAGAGTGAACTCTAATATAAATTATAAGCTTTAGTTAATAAAAAAGTATTAATATTGCTCGTCAATCGTAACAAGTATATTGCACCAATGTCATTATGTTAATAATAGGGGAAACTAGAGGGCAGGGGACTGACAGGGTATGGGAACACTCTGTACTTTCTGCTCAACTTTTCTGTAACCATAAAACTACTGAAAAAATGAAGTTTATCCATTATATATTTTAAGAGCATACCTTAAATCCTGAAAACAGGCAACTAGTTAGTGTACTTATTATCTATAGCTGCTTTATTAAGCACCTTCTCTGATGGTACCGAACACAAAAATTCTAAGAAACTAAAGTAAAGATGATATTAATGAAACATACGCAGACATTTTTTCCTTGGTGTTGATTGTTAGTGTCAAGCATTATAGGGAAAGAATTGGCAATTCTCAGGATAGACATGAAAATTTTGTCTTTTTGTCTTTCTGTTGAGTGGAATAAATTCTCAAATGGCCCGCACTGTCATGCCATTCGAAGCAAGTAAATAATCTGCCATTTAAAGAAAGGAAAATATTAGTTTAATAGCTGCATATCTGCTGAGAAAACCACGATGACCGTAACATTACTTTTGGAAAATAGTATTAACATTACCGATGATGCCAACAATGACAGCAGCGGTAGATGTTTGTTGAGAGCCTACTATGTGCCAGGAACCAAGCATTTTTACTCATGAGGTAGGAATCATCATTACTAACCCTGTTTTCCAGAAGTAGGCTCACAAAGATGAAGTCTTTTACTAAAGACCACAAAGCCATTCAATATGAATATAATGTAAAAGCTTTTTTGGCAGTATAGCTACTGTGCCTCTTAGAGATTATAGGAACAGAGAATTTGGAAGAGTGGGGAAGGGCTTTGGAGTCCCAAGTTCTTACTCGACATATCAAACATTTCACACTTCTTTACTCTTAAAGCTTTTCCTCAATTCAGGAAGGGAAATTGTACCTTGCCACTTCAGCCAAGAATTATAAGAGAGACTTTCATAGTTATTCAGAATCCAGATCTTTAGCTTCATCGTTTCTACATTAAACCACAGCAGAAGGAAAGCTACATGAAAAATGAATATCTGATCATAAGTATTCTCTGCCGTGGGCAACATTTTCCCCTTGAATTTAAAAGAGAAGGAAAATAATGTATCTCTATCAGTGAATGTTAAGAAGAGGAAAATTCATAAACCTCATTAAAACTCAGGTGGCTTTATTAGAGATTCACACAGAACAACAAAATGAACATGTGACTGCTTTTTACAGAACTTTGCTGGCTGAGAATGAACACAAGATGATGCTGGGGCAGGGTTTGTGAAAAGGGAATTAGATATCCGTGTTCCTAACGAGACAGAACACACCCAGACTTACAAAAGCCATTTGGCGCTGCTGGAATGCAAAGCCAGCCTTTTTGAAGGGAAGGTTACAGGGATGACTCAGAGCCTTTTCCTTTTCTGCAACTCCTCCGTCACACCAGCACAGTGGGATTTCAGTGAATTTTCCCTGTGAAAATAAAGGTAAAGATGTTCTGACTTCACATCTCACCATGCTTTATTCTTCCTCAAACACTTTCCCATTTCATCTTCATAATATATCTGTGATGCCACAAGGCAGATACCATTACCTGTATTTAACCAAGGAAAAAAACAGATCCAGCAAGGTTGTTTGGACTAAGTTCGGGGAGTTAAGAAGAGGGATGAGGTGGGGAATTGTGTTAGAATCCTGAATGCTTAGGCTGGTGCTTTATTCATTGCTCATTAGGTCAAAGCAAATAGAAAAAAAAGAAATGAGACCTCATATCTCATACTCCCAAAGACTAATCGAGATATATGAAGTGCAAGAATAGGCAGAAGGAGATGAGACCATCCCAAACCCACCACATTTAACCCCTAGATTCATGAAATAAGTGCATTGTTTTGGGTTCCTCAAAAATGGACCCTAATACAAGGATTTCTGTGCAAGAAGTTTGAATTGGCAGGTGATGCTTCCAGGAAAAACTAGTTGGGAAGTGGGAAATTGAGAAAGGAAAGAGAAGTCAGTTAATAAAGGGTGCATGATCCACTGAAACTTAATTCTACTGGGGAACTCTGAGAGTCCTTGTAGAAAATGCACTTCAAAGTTAGCTCATCCAAGAGGCAAGGGTTAAGGATACTAGAGAGAGTTGATAAATATTCTCAGGTAATGGCACTTTCTCTCCATACTTATTCCCACCACATATGCAAAAAGACTCTTGGCTTCCAGGACATCATATATATATGATGTATGATATATATATGATTAATTTATATTATATATCATATATGATGTATCATATATATGATTTTATATATAAAATCTCAGTCTCTCTCTGCATGCACACACACGTATACACACTATATATACACATACACATAAATACATGATATATTTATATATGATATATATGTCACATATATGTACTGTGTGTGTGTATATATATATATATATACATATAATTTCCAGAGACATGATGTATACAGTTGTACTAATTTCTGTGTTTTTGTGTTTACGTAAATTACATGGCAGTATAGATGTCATTTGATTTTTTACTTTTGATTAATTTTTTTATTTTGAGATTATTGTAGATTCACATGCAGTAATAAAGATCATATGTGCACTTTACCCAAGTTTTCCCATGGTAATATCTTGTTTGTTTCTATTTTTAGTTGACAAGCTAAGTTTTTCTATTTTTAGTAGAGACAGGGTCTCTCTCTTGCTCAGGCTAGTCTTGAACTCCTAAGCTCAGGCAATCCTCCTGCCTCAGCCTCCCAGAGTGATAGTCCATGGTAATGTCTTATAAAAGTAAAGTACAATATTAAAACTAAGATATTGGGGCTGCCAGCAATGGGGCAGGCTGGTAGCATCTGCCTTCCCCGACCCCAGTATCCTAAAAAAAAAAAAAATAAGATACTAATATTGTGTATTTTCACCACCACAGAAACCCTTCATGTTGCCCCTCCCTGATACTGTGCCCCTCCCCCATCTTTAACCCTTAACCACCCCTTAATTTGTTCTCTATTTTTATTATTTTGTCATTTTAAGAATGTTAAATGAATGTAATCATAAAGTATAAAGCTTCCAAGATTGAAAGTTTTTAATCAGCATAATTCTCTGGAGATTCATTCAAGTTGTTGCATGTATCAGTAGTTCGTTTCCTTTTATGGTTAAGTAGGATTCTATGGTATGATTGTAACAGAGTTGGTCTAGCTATTCAGCTGGTGAAGACATCTGGGATTTTTCTCATTTCTTGCTATTACAAATAAAAATAATATGACTATTTGTGTATAGGTTTCTGTGTGAATATAAGTTCATTTCTGTGGGATAAATGCCCAGGCGTGTAATTGTTGGGCTATATGGTCGTTTTATGTTTAGTTTGTTACTTTTCCAGAATGCCTTTATTATTTACATTTATAACAGCAATGTGTATAAGTGATCCAATTTCTTCACATCCTCACCAGCATTTGGTGTTGTCACTATTTTTTATTTTAACCATTCTGATATATGTGTACTGTATCTCATTATGAATTTAATTTGCATTTTACTAATTGCTAATGATGTCAAACATCATTTCATGTGGTTTTAGAGATAAGGCCTTTGCCAGATATGTGATCTGCAAATACTTTCTGAGTCTGTAGTTTGTCTCTTCTGCCTTTTAACAGGATATATTGAAGATCAAAGTTCTTAATTTTGGTGAGGTCTAATTAATCAATTTTTTCCTCTTATGAATTGTACTTTTGATGTCAGGTCAAAGAAGAACTCTTTGGCTAGTCTTAGGTCCCACATATTTTCTCTTATGTTCTTTTCTATAAATGTTAAAATTTTCACATTTTATATTCGAATCCATGATTCATTTTCGTATAAGTTAAATTTTATATGAATTAAGTTTTTTATAAGCTGTGAGATGTAGGTCAAGTTTCATTTTTCATTAATAGATGCCCAATTTTTCCAGCACTATTTGTTGGAAAGGCAATCTTTCCACCTTTGAATTGCTTTTTCTCCTTTGTCGAACATTAATTAGACATACTTGTATGGATCAATTTCTGGGTTCCCTATTCTAGTCCATTGTTCTTTGTGTCTATCTCTCTGTCAGTACCATACGTTCTCGATTACCTCATATATATAGGAAATCCGAATGTCAGGAAGAGTCCTAACCACTTTATTTTTATTTTTCAAATTATTTTTAAAAATGAAGGTCCAGGCCCTTTCCCTTTCCATGTATATTTTAGAATAAGCTTGTCTTATTCTAAGTTGTCTACATGAAACTTGCTGAAAGTTTGAAGAAATTGTCATAAACATATAGATAAATTTAGGGACATCTTTAACTGACATCTTTAACATGTAGTTTTCCACTCCATGAATATGGTATGATCTCTCCAGGTATTTAAGTCTTCTTTGATTTTTTTCTCAATATTTTACAATTTTCACATACAGATCCCATTCATGTTTGTTATATTTATATGTAACTATTTCATTTTCCTTTGAGAAATTATTCATGGTATTACGTGTTTTATTTTAGTTTCCACTTGTTTATTGTCAATATAGAGAAATACACTTGATGTTGGTGAGCTCATCATAAGTCATAGATTCTGTGATCCTATTAAACTGCTCTGGGGTGTTTGTTTGCTTTTAGATTCCTTGGAATTTTCTATATAGACACAATGTTGTTTGCAAACAGAGATAGGTTTGTTTATTCCTTTCCAATTTATATGCTTTTTATTTCTTTTCAATGTTTTATTACTGCAATGGTCAAAACTTCCAGAACTGGCCAGGCACGGTGGCTCAAGCCTGTAATCCTAGCTCTCTGGGAGGCCGAGGTGGGCGGATTGTTTGAGCTCAGGAGTTTGAGACCACCCTTTTAAGCTAGTTTTCATGGTGAATTACATTTATAGATTTTCAAATATTGAGCCAGCTTGCATGCATGGAACACATTCCACTTGCACTTGGTCATGATGTGTTATCTTTATATGATATTTGATTACATATGTTAAAATGTTATTGTGCTTTTCACTACATCTGAGAGTTTCAGATATATGGAAGTCATGACAAACAGGTTTCATTTTTTTCTGCCAGGACTGGTCTGCCCTCAGGTATGTGAAGGTAGATGTGATTTCAGGGGTACTAGAAAGGGTTTCACCATACACATTCTATGACTAAATGCACCATGACTAAAACAGTTTAAGAAGGGACACATTATTTTACTCTATAATCATAAATAAACATCTTGAAATGGAAAACACACATGGAAAAAAGAATACATTGGCAGGTTTTAATGTTGGGAAAAGCAGTCATACAGACATTTTCAACTGCCTACTGTGAACAGCAATGTGTAGAAATGTTAGACATTTGCCACTCCTCCTCATAGCCCATTTATTCCTGCATTTCTCATCTCCCAATCTTTATTAATAGTCAACACATCAAAGCCCCATAGCCAGGATAATCTCCAACATATTTAAAATTACAAAAAAATTTTCTTTAAATGTTACCACAAATGTGTAACATATATATAAAATATATATTAATATAATAGACCTGAGTCATTTTGGTAGAAGAAGGTTAGCTGCTGAAGAGACTCAAATCCAAGTTATTTTTCCCTGCCAGCAACTTATAAACCACTCTCCTAATCCAAGTTACCCTGAAAAATACATAGGACAGTTGCTTCAGGGGAGAGGAAATACTCAAGTAAGCCAACTTCTTTTTTGTTAAAATTACATAGTTTTTAAAGTCTGGAGATGAAAAGCTAATCAAAGTCCCTGCCAACTTTGCTCTCCCTTGTTTAGAACTAAAATAAAATGAAATGATGGGCAGGACTGGAGAAGGAGAATGTCTATGCAGAAATGAAATCCATCAAAAATGAACCCAAATCCAAGTTTGGGCTGCACAAGGGAAGTTTGCTCTGTGAGTCTTGGACTCTCCCTTTCCCTGCCTTTGCTGTTGTCCTTCTGCACCAGTGGGAATCCAGTGACCTCCATGTCAACACTATTGTTTTTTTTTTTTGTCTTTTGAGACATAGTCTCACTCTGCTGCTTGGGCTAGAGTGCCCTGGCATCAGTCTAGCTTACAGCAACCTCCAACTCCTGGGCTCCAGTGATCCTCCTGCCTAGTAGCTGGGACTACAGGCATGCCTCACCAAGCCTGGCTAATTTTTCTATATATATTTTAATTGGCCAGCTAACTTCTTTCTATTTTTGGTGGAGACGAGGTCTCACTCTTGCTCAGGCTGGTCTTGAACTCCTGAGCTCAAACGATCCACCTGCCTCTGCTTGCCAGAGTGCTAGGATTACAGGCGTGAGTCACTGCTCTGGGCCAACACTATCGGCTTTTAAATGGGAGATATTAAGGGGTTGGAGGCAATGTTTTAGTAATTGTCCCTACATGGGGTCAAAAACCAGAAGCGACTGTATAAAAATAGAAGTTGTGCTAAGATAGGAAGGTTATAGGATTTTATTTCCCCATGAATTTCGATTCAGTATTCAAATTTAGAGCTTAATGTTTATTAAATTCTAAACCTATAGCTTTGTTAGGGAAAAAAAAATGTAACTGGGATTTTGGTTGGCCCAATTTACCCTCCTCCTGAAAGAAGGGAACACAAGAATGAAAGACCAGTTCTGGCAGAGTGGAAGGGATCCTATTTTGAGGCAGGATGTTTATGTGCAATCTCTGGTCCTGGAATTACTAATAATGTAATTTTGAACAAATCACTTCATATCTCTAGCCACAATTTTCTCTTCTATAGAACACAACTAATGTTTACTCCAAAAGGTGCATTTTAGGTGCTTCTAAGATGCATCTGCATCTATCATGCTAGAGAACAATCTCCTGTGCATAACCAAACAGCGATTTACACTGGGTGGAATTAATTTCCAGGCATGACTGATGAAAACATTTTAGAAATTGGTTCCTGAATTTGGCCGAACACACCAGGAATTTTAAAAACACAGAGATTTAGACCCATCTCAGACTGAGTCAATCAGAACGTCCATGGGTAAGATCTCAGACTCAGTATAGAATATTTAAAAGCTCTCCTAGGTGAGTTTGATGACTGGCCAGGTCTGGAGACAGTGATTTTCAGATTTTACAGTGCATGTGAATCAACGAATGATCCTGTTAAAATGAATGTTCTAGTTCAGCAGACCTGGGTGGAGGCTGAGACTCCACATTTCTAAGGAGCTCTGGGGGCTGCAGATGGGGTGGGCCCAAGCACCCCTCTTTAGGTAGCAAGGGTTTAGACCTCGTTTGCTCTTCCTCTTGGAGGGGTCAGGTCACAGCCACTGTCAAGGATGTGTCTTCTTGGAAATGGGAAAGATGATTGCAG
>VSMD01103039.1:0-13977 GCA_008750895.1 Mirza zaza | reverse complement strand
TTTTTTTGAGACAGAGTCTCACTTTATTGCCCAGGCTAGAGTGAGTGCCGTGGCGTCAGCCTAGCTCACAGCAACCTCAAACTCCTGGGCTCAAGCAATCCTGCTGCCTCAGCCTCACAAGTAGCTGGGACTACAGGCATGTGCCACCATGCCCGGCTAATTTTTCTATATATATTAGTTGGCCAATTAATTTCTTTCTATTTATAGTAGAGATGGGGTCTCGCTCTTGCTCAGGCTGGTCTCGAACTCCTGAGCTCAAACGATCCGCCCACCTCGGCCTCCCAGAGAGCTAGGATTACAGGCTTGAGCCACCGCGCCCGGACTTAAAACAGTAATTTTACAGTGGAGAAACCTGAAAGACATCACCTTAATCAAGTGATAACGTTAATACTACCAATATTGGAACAATCTGACATGATATTCCTCCTGATATGATACACTAAAAAGATACAACATAACTCTTGTGATATTTATGCCAAAACCACAAAATCTCAATTTAATCATGGTAAAACATTAAACACAAATTGAGAGACATTCTGCAAAATATCTACTCTGTAATCTTCAAACATGTCAATGTCATGAAACACAAAGACTGAGCAATTATTACAGATTAGAGAAGATTAAAGAGACACAACAATTGAATTCAACGTACTATCCTGTTTTGTATTCTGACTTGGAAAGAATGGCTTATAAAGAACGATATTCAGAAAAATGAAAAATTTGAGTATGTACTACAGAGTAGATAACAGTATCATACAAATTTTAAACATTCTGATTTAGATAAATGTAGTATGGTTATATAGGAGAATGTCCTTTTTCTTAGAAAATATACATGGAAGTATTTTAGAATAAAGAGGCATGATAATGTCTCTAACTTGATCCCAAATGATTCAGAAAAAAATATATAAATGTATGTATATATTCACACACAAGTGCATACAGAGAGGAATGTTAAAGTGAATTAAATAAATGGGGCAAAATATAAACAATTGTTAAGTTTGAAATTGTATCAAAACAAAACTTACAAAAAATGAGATAGATACTTTTATTATCCTATACTACAAATGAGGAGAGTTAATTGTTGTAGATGGTGTGAGGTAGGGATCCCAGTTCATTCTTTTGCATGTGGATATTCCATTGTCTTAGCACCATATTAGTGAAAAGACTATTCTTTCACCATTGAATATTATTGTCACCACACATTGCCTTTTAAAGTATTTATTGTGCTTAACGTGTTTAAAAGGGACAAACAAGATTAAACAGAGATACCTATAAAGTTATGGGACAGCTTTTAAAACAGACATGACAAGCCGGGCGCGGTGGCTCAAGCCTGTAATCCTAGGTCTTTGGGAGGCCGAGGTGGGCGGATCATTTGAGCTCAGGAGTTCGAGACCAGCCTGAGCAAGAGCGAGACCCCATCTCTACTATAAACAGAAAGAAATTAATTGGCCAACTAAAATATATATAGAAAAAAATTAGCCGGGCATGGTGGCACATGCCTGTAGTCCCAGCTACTTGGGAGGCTGAGGCAGCAGGATTGCTTGAGCCCAGGAGTTTGAGGTTGCTGTGAGCTAGGCTGACGCCACGGCACTCACTCTAGCCTGGGCAATAAAGTGAAACTCTGTCTCAAAAAAAAAATAAAATAAAATAAAACAGACATGACATACTTTATGTGTTCCTTCAAAATAGTCATTTTGGGAGTATCCCTAAGATATGGAGAATAAAAAAATCTATATGAACTCAAGCATGTGACTAGCAAACCAACGTCAGATGGTATTTCCAAAGAGAGAATTCAAGGTAGCCACAAATGGTGCTAAGGACTAAGCATATAGCCCTCCAAGATAATTACTTCTAAAGAAAACACTGACTTAGAAGCAGGTACTCTGTTCTCAAAAAAAAAAAAATCATGCTAGTTTGAGGCAATATGCCTTAATAGTTAAGAGTATGGATTTTGGGATGAGACAACTTTGGGTTTGCATCCACACCCACCATTTGCAAATTGTGTAAATTACTTGGAGATATATATATATATATATATATATATATATATATATATATATATACACACACTTCAAAGGACACTAGCAGGAAAGTGAAACATCAACCCATAAACTGGGAGAAAATATTTGCAAGTCCCTATCTCATAAATGACTTAGAGAGAAAGGCAAGATGGCAGACAAGCAAAACCGCCAACCTGAGTGTCTCTGCAAGAAAAACTGATTTTAGAAGAAAGTGAAAAACAAAAATAAACAGGCAGACAAACATAGATCAGATGAGGGTCAGAAGGAAGTGTGCCTGAAACCACAGGAGATGCCACGGGAAGAAGTTGCGGAGGAGAACTGGAAAGAGAAAGGCCCCTGAGAGGCTTGGAGACCAGCAACAAGGGTGAGTGAAGCAGTTAAATTTCCCTCCCTTGCATCTCGGACTGCTGGCAGGCTACCTGGTGGTTGGAGAGACCTGCCAACATCAGCCCAGAGATGGCTGCCGCCAGTGAGCAGTGAGCAGTGAGACTTTTGGGGATGGGGCACCAGGCTCCCAACTCCCTCGGGGCACAGACCCGAGCTGATTGGCAGGTGCCATATTGCTTCATTCTGCTCTCCCTCTTCCCTATCCCTGGCTTCTGAGAGAGACAATTTAGCCATCACACAGAGGCATCTCCAGGGAATGGGATCTTTCCTTTGGGGCCCTACAGCAGACTGAGAGGTACTCAGATGGTGAGCTCCCTACCGGCTAGCCCTCCCAGGTGCTGCTGGCCTGGTGACTCCAGGAGAGCGGGAAAAATCCCGAGGCAGAGAGACATCAATCCAGCTTGGACACCCCATCGGTGACTTCAGACCAGCACTCTTCTCCCTGCCAGGATCAGGGATTGATCTCCAGGGCCCAGGGGACAGGCCTGTAGACCTGATCCTGTGCACCCAGGTCTCGATCGCATTGCCATGGGGCACAGAAGGAATATTTGTGAACAAGCCTACTGAGATGTGTGTGCCTTCAGGGACAGATCAGCATGCTTGAGGGCAACCCTCCTCCCACGGGAAGGCTGTGTGCCCAGCCTAGGCTGCGATGCTGGGCAGGGAACCTCCTGGCCCACATCACAGCCAAGGGAGACCTGCTGGCGGGAGGTCCTGCCTGCTGGCAGAGGCCTGGGAGAAACCACAGAATAGGGGAGGGGGGAAGGACAGAGGCCTGCTCCAGACTGCAGGTCTCAGACAGCCCCACCCCAACACGCAGACTCTCTGGCTGAGTGGTGCCATTCTAGCCCCTCCCTGACAGCTTTGCCCAGAAGCAGAGAACAGACTTCTGACCCCTGCTAACAGCATTTGTGGTGCTTGAGGGCAGGCTTACCCAACCCAGCTCCGTCCAGACTCACTCCTCCACCTGCTCTCACTGAGGTGGAGAATAAGGACACACCTGGAAGTCCCAGGGCCCCACACATCACCTGAGGCACTAGAGTGCCTCTCCAGAGGAACAACAGCTGGTTACAGGACCCCAAAACAACACTGTAGCCTGCTCCTCCCAGCAAGCACCACCTACTGACAGGGAGGTCATTCTGTACACCCTTTAAGTGCATCGACTGACTCATCACACAGGGTATGGTCGAATCTCACCCACAAACACCACCTACAGGCTCAGAGACTAAACAGGGCATGTCATTATTCAAACGGAAATCTACAGGTAAGAAGCAACAGCTGATCCAGATTGGCAGGAATCACTGAAAGAACTCTGGAAGTATGAAGAATCAAACAGAAAACACACCCCCAAAGGGGAATGCCAGCTCTCTTACACAGGACAGATCCTCCAAACAGAAAATTAACAAAGAAATAATGAACTTAACAGAATTCTAGAACAAATGAGCCTGACTGACATTTACAGAACATTCTACCCCAAAACCACTGACTGAACATACCTTTTTTCATCAACTCATGTGACATTCTCTAAGATTGACCATATCCTAGGACACAAACCATGTCTCAAATAATTTTAAAAGTAGAAATTGTACCATGCATCTTCTCAGAGCACAGTGGAATAACATTAGAAATCAACTCCAACAGAAACTCTCATCTCTACACAAAGTTGTGGAAACTAAACAACCTTCTGCTGAACGATTATATCATTAATGAGGAAATCAAGATGGAAATCAAAAGATTCTTTGAACTAAATGACAAAGGAGACACAAGTTATCAAATCTGTGGGACACAGCTAAAGTAGTCCTGAGAGGAATATTTATTTCCATAAATGCCTATATCCAAGGACAGAAAGATCACAAATAGACAATCTAATGAATTGTCTCAAAGAACTGGAAAAGGATGAACAGACCAACCCCAAACCCAGAAGAAGTGAAATAAATAAGATCAAACCAGAGCTAAATGAAATTGACAACAAAAAACTATATGGAAGATTAATAAAACAAAAAGTTGGTTCTTTGAAAAAATAAACAAAATTGACATGCCTTTGGCTAGATTAATGAAAAGCAAAAAAGAAAAAAAACTCTAATAAGCTCTATCAGGAATGAAAAAAGAAATTTTAACTGATGCCATGGAGATACAAAATATCATCTATGAATACTATATAAACCTTTATGCACATAACTGGAAAATGTGGATGAAATGGACAAATTCTTAAAAACACACAGCCTCCCTAAGATCAATCAGGAAGAAATAGAATTCCTGAACAGACCAATATCAAGTACTGAAATTGAAACAGCAATAAAAAACCTTCCTAAAAAGAAAAGTCCCGGACAAGATGGTTTTACACCCAAATTTTACCAGACTGACAAAGAAGAACTGGTGCCTATCCTGCAGAAAGTATTTCACAACATTGAGGAGGAAGGAATCCTTCTCAACACATTTTATGAGGCCAACTAACCCTGATAACAAAAACAGGAAAGGATGCAATAAGAAAACTACAGACCAATATCCCTTATGAATATACATGCAAAAATTCTCAAGAAAGTCCTACCAAACCAAGTTCAGGTGCTTATCAAAAAATAATCCATCACGATCAAGTGGGCTTCATCCCAGAGATGTACGGATGGTTCAACATACGCAAATCTATAAATATAATTCACCACATAAATAGAAGCAAAAGCAAAAACCTTCTCAATAGACGCAGAAAAAGCATTTGACAAAATTCAACACCCTTTTATGATAACAATGCTTAACAAAATAGGCATAGACAGGGATTACCTAAAAATGATATAAGCCATATATGACAGACCCACAGCCAACATCATACTTAATGGGGAAAAATTGAAAGCATTCTCACTTAGAACTGGAACAAGACAAGGCTGCCCTCTGTCACCTCTTCTATTCAACATAGTGCTGGAAGTCCTAGCCAGAGAAATCAGACAACAGAAGGAAATCAAGGGCATCCAAATGGGGGCAAAAGAGGTGAAACTATCTCTCTTTGCTGGCAATATGATCTTATACCTAGAAAACCCCAAATAGTCTGTCATGAGACTACTGGAATTGATTTTAAAAATTCAGCAAAATCTCAGGTTACAAAATCAATGTACAGAAATCAATAGCATCCCTATGTGCCAACAACAGTCAAACTGAGAACCAAATCAAAGACTCAATACCCTTCACAACAGCAACAAAGAAAATAAAGTACCTAGGAATATATTTAACTAAGGAGGTAAAAGACCTCTAC
The DNA here is from genome assembly GCA_008750895.1 of Mirza zaza. Classification (NCBI taxonomy): domain Eukaryota; kingdom Metazoa; phylum Chordata; class Mammalia; order Primates; family Cheirogaleidae; genus Mirza; species Mirza zaza. The sequence goes on along the minus strand of VSMD01103039.1, from coordinate 8,328 downwards.
AGGGAGAACTATGAAACAAATGAGGAAGGAAATAGCAGAGGACGTAAACAGGTGGAAAACCATATTATGCTCATGGGTCAGCAGAATCAACATTGTTAAAATGTCTATACTACCCAAAGTGATCTACAGATTCAATGCAATCCCTATTAAAATACCAAGATCATTTTTCACAGACACAGAAAAAATGATTCTACGCTTCATATGGAACCACAGAAGACCCTGTATAACAAAAGAAATCTTAAGCAAAAAGAACAAATTGGGAAGCATCAATTTACCAGACTTCAAACTATACTACTACAAAGCTATCATAACTAAAACAGCATAGCATTGGCACAAGAACAGGGACATAGACCAATGGAACAGAACTGAGAACCCAGATATAAAACCATCCTCATATAGCCATCTAATCTTTGACAAAGCAGACAAAAACATACACTGGGGAAAAGAATCCTTATTCAATAAATGGTGCTGGGAAAATTGGATAGCCACATGTAGAAGACTGAAACAGGATCTGCACCTCTCACCTCTCACAAAAATCAACTCATGGTGGATAACAGACTTAAATCTAAGGCGTGAAACTATAAGAATTTCTAGAAGAAAACGTTGGAAATACTCTTCTAGATATTGGTCTAGGCAAAGAATTTATGAAGAAGACCCCAAAGGTAATCAAAGCAACAACAAAAATAAATAAATGGGACCTGATCAAATTAAAAAGCTTCTACACAGCCAAAGAAACTATCACGAGAGCAAACAGACAACCTCCAGAATGAGAGAAAATATTCGTATGTTACATGTCCAATAAAGGGCCGATAATTAGAATCTATTTAGAACTCAGGAAAATCAGCAAGAAAAAAATCAAACAACCCTATCAAAAAGTGGGCAAAGGACATGAACAGAAACTTTTTTAAAAAAGACAGAATAATGGCCATCAAATATATGAAAAAATGCTCAACATCTATAATCCTCAGGGAAATGCAAATCAAAACCACAATAAGATAGCACTTATCCCCAGTGAGAATGGCCGTTATCAAAAAGTCCCAAAACAGGCCGTGCATGGTGGCTCATGCCTGTAATCCTAGCACTCTGGGAGGCCGAGGGGGGTAGATCATTTGAGCTCAGGAGTTCAAGACCAGCCTGAGTAATAGCAAGACCCCAACTCTACTAAAAATAATAGAAAGATATAAGCTGGACAACTAAAAATATATATTAAAAAAATAGCCGGGCATGGTGGTGCATGCCTGTAGTCCCAGCTACTTGGGAGGCTGAGGCAGAAGGATTGCTTGAGCCCAGGAGTTTGAGGTTGCTGTGAGCTAGGCTGACACCACGGCACTCTAGCTGGGGCAACAGAGTGAGACTCTGTCTCAAAAAAAAAAAAAAGTCCCAAAACAATAAATGTTGGCGTGGATGTGGAGAGATAGGAACACTCCTACACTGCTGGTGGGACTGCAAACTAGTACAACCTCTGTGGAAAGCAATATGGAGATACCTCAAAGAGATACAAGTAGATCTACCACTTGATCCAGCAATCCCGTTACTGGGCATCTACCCAAAAGAACAAAAGACATTCTATAAAAAAGACATCTGCACTCGAATGTTTATAGCAGCACAATTCACAATTGCAAAGATGTGGAAACAACCCAAGTGCCCATCAATACATGAGTGGATTAATAAAATGTGGTATTGGTATAAAATGTATACCGTGGAGTACTATTCAGCTATAAGAAACAACGATGATATAGCACCTCTTGTATTTTCCTGGATAGAGCTGGAACCCATTCTACTAAGTGAAGTATCCCAAGAATGGAAAAATAAACATCACATGTACTCACCATCAAATTCGTATTAACTGATCGACACTTATGTACACATGTATTACGTGCATGTGTAGTAATAATATTCATTGGGTGTCCAACAGATATGAGGGGAGAGGAGGAGATTGGTATATACACACCTAATGGGTGTGGTGCGCACTGTCTGGGGGATGAATACACTTGAAGCTCTGACTTGGGTGGGGCAAGGGCAAAATACGTAACCTCAACATTTGTACCCCGAAATATGCTGACATTAAAAAAAATTTTAAATAAAAACAAATGACTTAGATCCAGAACAGATAATGAACTCTTACAACTGAATAATAAAAATGTAAATAACCCAATTTAAAAATGGGCAAAAGATTTAAATAGACATTTCTCTGAAGAAGTGGCCAATAAACACATGAAAAGATGCTCAACATCATTAGTCATTAGAGAAAGGCACATCAAAACAACAATGAGATACAACTTTATACCAAGATGTGATTAATCAAAAAGACAGGTAGTATCAAGTGTTAGCAAGGATATGGGGAAATTGTGCATTGCTGATGGGAATGTAAAATATAAAATGGTACAATCCTTGCAGAAAACAGTGACAATTACTCAAATGGTAAAATATTAAGTTACCACATAGTCCAGCAATTCTACTCCAGGGTATACACCCAAGAAACCAGAAAACATATGCCCACCCAAAAACCTGCACACAAATGTTTATAACAGAATCACTCAAACTAGTTAAAAGGGCCTGGCATGGTGGCTCATGCCTGTCATCTTGGCACTCTGGGAGGCTGAGGAGGGAGGATCGCTTAAGCTCAGGAGTTTGAGACCAACCTGAGCAAGAGCAAGACCCCATCTCTACTAAAAATAGAACAATTAGCTGGGCATCATGGTTCACACCTATAGTCCCAGCTACTCAGGAAGCTGAGGCAGGAGGATTGCTTGAGGCCAGGAGTTTGAGGTTACAGTGAGCTATGATGACACCACTGCCCTCTACCCAGGGTGACAGAGCGAGACTCTGTATCAAAAAAGAAAAAAATAGTCAAAACGTGGAATGACCCAAATAACCATGAGTTGATGAATCGATAAACACAATGTGATATATCCATACAATGGAGTATGTGTTAGCTATAAAAAGAATGATATATTGATACATGTTACAACATGGATGAACTTTGAAAACAGAATGCTAAGTGAAATAAGCCAGATGCAATATGTCAAATATTATATGATTATACATGATCACATGATTCCAATATGAATTTTCCACAATAGGCAGATCTGTATAGACAGAAAGTAGATTAGTGGTTATCAGAAGCTGGAAGGAGGGGAGGAAATGGGGAGGGACTGTAATAGATATGGGGTTTCTATTTGGAGTGATGAAAATGTTCTGGAATTGGGTAGTGGTGATCAATGCATAACTCTGTGACTATACTAAAAAACACTTTAAAAGAATGAACTTTATAAATGAGAATTATATCTCAATAAAACTATTAGTTTTTTTTTTTTTTTTCAAGTCAGTGCTGGTGCCTATATTCTTATTCAGGAATTGCTCTAGTTTTTTTTCACTCCTACATGCCTTTTTCCTTATCTTCCTTATCTTTTCAAACATCTCTGATTATGTATTTTCATTCTTATTTTCCAACTTCCGTCTTGAATTTGACGAGACCCTGTGTTTTGTTTTTTGGTTTTTTGTTTGTTTGTTTGTTTTTGAGACAGAGTCTTACTCTGTTGCCCGGGCTAGAGTGCCGTGGTGTCAGCCTAGCTCACAGCAACCTCAAACTCCTGGGCTCAAGCAATCCTTCTGCCTCAGCCTCCCAAGTAGCTGGGACTACAGGCATGTGCCACCATGCCCGGCTAATTTTTTCTATATATTTTTAGTTGGCCAATTAATTTCTTTCTATTTTTAGTAGAGACCAGGTCTCGCTCTTGCTCAGGCTGGTTTCGAACTCCTGACCTTGAGCAATCCTCCCACCTTGGCCTCCCAGAGTGCTAGGATTACAGGCGTGAGCCACCGCGCCCAGCTGAGACCCAGTGTTTAGACATTCCATCCATTTGACCAAAGTACTTGGTCCAGTGATGAACATGTGACCCATGTCAGGCCAATTAGTACCAACAAGACTCAATTTAGAGACTTCCACTTACTCTGCTGGGAAAGACAATTTCACCATTGGATTAGGCATTGTGAGACTGAAGGTACCAAAGGTCTCTTGTAAGAGCCTCAAAATGGAAAGCAAACCTGAAAGAAGTATCTCTGATGACTCCTGGTGAAATAATTTGCATTCCAAATTAAGCCACGCCTGAAGTTGACTCTGCCCCTGAACATTCAAGCTTATAGTGAGCCATAAATTGCCCGTTTTGCTTAAGCCAGTTTGGGTCTTTTTTGTTGTTGTTTGCAATGAAAGAATCCTAAATAATATGGTTGTTTTTCCTGGCTGTCAACCTGCCTCAGGACATGATTTCAAACCTTTGCCCCTCACAGGGACAGCACTTGGAAGAGGGTTGAGTGAGAATATTGCCTGTGCAAAAATAGCCCTAGGCCCTTTGTGTCACCAAAAGAAGGTCCAGAGGACCCTCTACCATCTCCATTGAGGACACCATATCAGGACCTTGCCTATCAGGCCTACCACTCACTGGTTCCTGCCTATCAGAGGAAGAACATCAGGCAATCCCCATACCATAGCACATGTAAATTGCCCTCTCATGTAACACACAAATAAATGGGTCTCAAACATTTGCTACCCCTTTACTGAAAAGTTGGAAAGGAATTGATGATGACACAATGCAGGAGGTTGGGTAGGAGTTATTCTCTTCCTACCCAAAAGCCAGTACAGGAGGAAAAAGAGTGTGAAGGCCTCAGTAACCTGGAGAAAAGATAACTAAAGTTGGCCTCCAAGAATTAAACTAGTAGAATCCCCAAGCAAAGAATGTCATTAGCCATCTAGTGAAAGCCAACCAAGAGAATGCCTGTAAATGTGTGACTTAAGGTTTGGAAATATGTAAAACTCTAATCAAGGTAGTCATCTCAGAGAAACCAAAATGGAATGTGACTGTAATTAAGTAAACTGAAAACTAGTTGTATGCTCTCCTGCACCTAGCCTCATGCTTGACACATAGCAGTGCCAATAAATATTTATTGAATGAACAAATGAATGGACCTGCATGAATGAAGGGTTCAACACAGCAGGTGAAATTAGGGAAGCAGGCAGTCATCCTTCATATGTAGTCCAGAGGACAGCATATCTCACGTAGATAGAGGCGTATTTATGAACATGGATGTGAATGTGGAAAGAGACAATAGAGATAGACACAGAGCCAGAGACCTGGCTCTCTGTGCTTGGTCAGTACATATCTATCACTGGACTGCAGATCCACTCTCAATGTGGGGGTCAGACTTTGGACCCTACTGCACTGAACAAGGTAAAAATTTACCTTCTGTGACCTCTTGGTAGCCAGCCAGCTGGCTTTCATCTAGCGATAACCTCTGCATTTGTCATCAGCTGAGCTAGCCTTAGCACTGCTGGTGCCTTGGTCTACCCTTGGAGCAATGAAAAAGACAGTCATATAGGGTTTAAACATCAAGGAAGATGTTTTGAAAAGTAGAAACCATGCTATATTATCAGTATATGTAATATTTGCTGTGTGATTTCTCTTTCTACAATCATACATTGGGAGCACTTGGAAGAGGGTTGGATGAGAATATTGCCTGTGCAAAAATAGCCCTAGGCCCTTTGTGGCACTAAGAGAAGGTCCAGAGGACCATCCCCCATCTCCATTGAGGACATCGTATTCACATAGGCACTGTTGCATCTCTTGCTCTATATAAAAACACTTTTCAGATAAAAAAGAAAAAACAAGTTTTCCATTTCTAACTTTACCAGGTCAATGCCAAGCCATGCTTTGCTCCACTGTGTGGTTACACTTTCTTATCAAAGGAAAACACAGGGCCTCATTGAGTTCCCTGTGTCAGTCCTAAGTAGAGAAAGGGAGTTTGATCCCATCTTGACTTATTCATTTTTTTTGGTCAAAAGTTCAACAAAAAATGTTTGCTCGAGAGAATGGATATTATGTAAATAATTAGCCCATTCCAAGATTATGTTGCACATATATAGTACAGTGGGAAGCTTTTAAAAGGACTGGAATTTGTAGCGGGCTCGGATAGTTTGTGAATTTGAGAAATAGGAACTGTCTATAGGAATGCTTATCCAGAATGTGGGAAGGATGGACTGTGCTGGTTAAGGGAATGAGGCCCCCCAGTCCACACCTGGAATCTCAAATTGCAAAGAAACAGAAATCAGTGGAGACCCAAATGCTAATACTATACTGAACCAAACAGAAGCTCTTCACCAATTGATAAAACTATTGTGTTACAGAATTATGTAGAGACTCTGGGTCATCGGTATGTACACCAATTCCTCCACATGGCACCAAAAGGAGAGAACTTGAGGAGAAATGTGGACAGTGCATTTCTAGGATAGCCAGGTAAGAGTCTTTTTCAAAGTGGCACCCCGGGGCCACTTCTCAAGCTCGTTTTGATGATGCCTTTTCTTTCTCTTATTTTATAGGCTCTATCATATACCTTTCTTACCTATAATTTGGTTTCCTGAGCCTGAAGTCTGAAGCAGCAAAAGGTAACAATAATACTAAAGCCTTTATTTGACCATTAAGTGATGTCTCTCTCCCCCTTAGGTAAAAACTGGAATATTTATCCAAATACCTTTGTGGTTTGTTTTTTGTTTCAGTGTTGTCTTTTGCTTTCAAAGAAGATAGTGCTGATTTCAGAAGTTGGCGAAGACTGAAATTGTGCCACCCATCGGTATTTTGAGGGCATTCAGGGTCTCCAGTTGATCCACTGCCTTGGGAGTGGGAGCATTTTGTGGAATATTGTGGAGGGTCTAGCACTGCATCAAAGAAGCAGTCGCCAGTGAGGACAGGCACCTGGCAGCCTCGCCTTCTTCACGGCCTCCTCAACCTGCCTTGTGTTCCTATTGCTAACTCATTTCAGGTATCCTTGGGGCCTCATTTCAGCCCTCAGATCTGATGCTTTATACCCTTCCTCCAGAAAGGATGTTTGGCAGTCTTGATTTTACAACTCACATTTGACTCTTGGATTGCTTTCTCTTCTCGCCACTCCAGATAAACACTCCACCTGATCCAGAAAGCAAAGCAAAGTTGGAGTGGAGAGAAACATGGAAAAAGACATTTTAGCTCACAGGAAGGCTCTGACCATCCAGGCAAGTGACACAGATCCGGTCGCAGCAGCAGCACCTCCAGTTCAGACTCCACTTGAAGATGCTTCAACCGCTGCAAGTCATGGGGTAAATGTGGGCCAGAAGAGTGTGGGCCAAAAAGAGAATGATGAGATGGGAAAAATGTCTGTTTTGGGGTTGTGTCCAAGTGCAGAGGCAGGTTCCCCATTCCCGGAGGTGGCTCTGGCTCATGCGGTATCGGAGGGGACTTCCTCTGCTGCTAACAGTGGGGGAAGCATAGGGAAGAAAAACCGCCGTAAGAGGAGGAATAGAAAGGAAAGCAAAGGTCTGTGCCTTCCTTGGCCTCTGACGCTACACACTTCAGCATCGTCTGCAGCCCCAGTTCTGGATCACACTTCTGCTACGGGGGCTTTGCCAGTTGCTGACAATGTGAGGCAGGAAAGCAGGGAGCCAAGGGGGACTGGTAAAAAGGAGAACTCATCTGTTCTCTCGAAGTCTCGGAAGGCACCCGCTGGCATCTTGCTGCCAGCAGCAGCAAGTCCGGTTCAGCCCCCTCATGAGGGGGCCTCTCTGGCAGCCAATGGGAAGATAAAAAGAGGGCAGAAAAGCAGCCATAGAAGGAGAAACAAAAAGAGCAGGAAGGCTGTGGCTAGTCCTTGGCCTCTGACAATACAGGCCTGGGCATCTTTCACAGCCTCAGCTCCAGTACAGACCGTTTTTGCAGGCCCGGATGCCAATAATGGGGTCAACGCGGGGCATCAAAGCAGGGGTCAAAGTGGGGATGCAGATAAAATGTCACTTTTTACTTTGGGTCAGAGTGCACAGGCTGGTGCCCCATGCTCAGCTGAAGCTCCGGAGGAGGCTTCATTGGAGGGGACACCCCCTGCCACTAAGAGTGGGGAGAAAGTAGGGAAGAAGAAAAGGCGTAAAAGGAGGAATAGAAAGGACAAAAATGCCCTGGCTCGTCCCTGGCCTATGACAGTACAAGCTTGGGTGTCATTCACAGCAGCAGATTCAGTCCAGACTGTTTTTCAGGAAGAGACTTTTGCTACAAGTACAGGGGTCAATGTGGGGCAGAAAAGCTGGTCTCAGCTGGTGGATAGTGAGGAAGAAACAAAGTCTGTTCTTCCTTGGTCTGTGTGGGAAGAGGCTGATGCCCCCTTCTCAGCAGCAGCATCTTTGCAGACTTCATTAGAGGAGGCTCCCTTTCTGGACGACATATACATTAATCTGAACAAACCCATAGGAAGGCCTGTGAGGGTAGATGAGGAACAACAACTGCAGGAAAGTGCAGAGCAGGACCTAGAATA